>CAKNXH010059249.1:122480-136198 GCA_932178445.1 Andricus quercusramuli | reverse complement strand
AAACAAAAATCTGGAAATACTGCGCAGTCCTGGATTTATTGTAAACAGATTTTTGAAAAATGAGTAAAATATTATAAAATTCAGTAGAAAGCATGATACCCGAAATCCGGCAACACAATCAAAGGCTTGAGATCATGCCCTGTATATTGGAGAACGTAAAAATGCAACTGAAAGATTGACTGCAACCACTCATTACATTTCTGGAAAGGGAAAAGATGTAAACGAAGCTTCTTCGTGTGATCAGAAAATTATCATGAAAAACAATTTGAAGGAAGAAGGGGAATTTTGGTCTATCCATAAAAAAATGCGCAGTCAGAATCGACGGCTCCATTCGTTACTCAAACACCTCATTTGCAGGAGCCCCAACAGCAATATATTCAACAATTCGCTCAAAGTCTCGCCTTGACGTGTATCCACTCCCGGGAGAAGAATTTTTAGTCAGAATTGGAAGAATGCTTGAATGATCAAGGTACAGAAAGATACCATCTCGAATTAAATACAGTAGAACAAGTAAAGAAAAATTTAAGAATTTCGTATCTATCTCCACAGGAACAAAAACTCGTAATTAAATGGGCCAAAGATTATGCCCACATATTCCATTTAAGTGGCGAAAAAGTCACGACGATACATTTTATACAACATAGAATACCAACAATCGATGTCCAAGTTATCAATATAAAACCGCGTCGTCATCCGCAGGAGACCATGGATCAAATTTTCGCTAGTAGAATCAAAATCACCCTATAGTTCACCACTGATGATTATTCCAAAGAAAGCAGACGCATCGGGTATACAAAGATATCGAGTAATAATAGATTATCGGGCCCTAAATGAAAAGGTAATTGGGGATGCTTACCCTTTACCCAACATAACCGAAATTTTAGATCAACTAGGTCAGGCTCAATATTTTTCAGTAATGGATTTAGTCAGCGGTTACCACCAAGTCGAGATGCACCCAGTTGACAGAGCAAAAACAGCATTTTCTTCGCCCAGAGGGCATTTCGGATACCAACGAATGCCAATGGGCATAAAAAACGCCCCTGCAACATTCCAGCGCCTAATGGACGACGTCCTGAAGGGCCTGACAAAATCTGAGGCATTTGTGTACTTGGACGATATCGTCGTTCACTCGAAAGATTTGGGAACACATGACAAACGAATGCGGCGACATTTGGAAAGGCTTCGTGAAGCAAATTTGAAATTACAACCCGACAAATGTGACTTCCTAAGAACAGAAGTAGCCTTTCTAGGACGAATAATAAGTTAGGATGGGTTAAGACCGAACCCGGAGAAAATAAATGCTATAAGGCATTTCCCGAGTCCTACCACGGTCCGAAATGTACGACAATTTTTAGGTCTCTCAGGGTATTATCACAGATTCATAAAAGATTATTCTAAAAAGGCAAAGCCTCTGACCTATTAAAAAAAGATACACCTTGGAAGTGGGGACTTGCAGAGAAAGCAAACTTTAGGAAGATCCGAAGATATCTCTGTAAACATCCAATCCTCCAATAACCTGATTTCAATAAAACCATCAAGCTTAACACAGACGCTTCAGAATATGCGATAGGAGCAGTTTTAACGCAAGAGAAAGATGGCATGGATATGCCTGTAGGATACTACTCAAAGATTTTAACCGAAATTGAAATTCGGTATTTTCCAGAAGGAAAAGAATGTTTAGCAGTCTGATGCGCAGTAGAAAATTATCGTCCCTACTTGTAAGGATGGGAATTTATTTTGGCCTATGATCACGAACCGATGCATTGGATAAGTTATATAGACAATTCTGGGATAAGATTACTTCGTTGGAGATGCGTACTCAAAAATTATCAGTATAAGTTTGAGGATAAGAAAGGAAAACTCAATAGAGGAGTCGAGGTTCTCTCAGGTAACACTATTCTCAACGAAGAATCTGCTTCGAGCTAGCAAAGCGATTCCGAAAACTCTTCCGATGAATCGACTGTTCAGTCCAAACCCCAAGAAGTGAAACCAAAGTCAAGGGTATATACTATCACCCGATCGTCAGCGAGTCAGGACAAGGAAAAGAAAAGGGAAGCGCCAAAGAATTCTTATAAAACTCAAGAGAAAACATCCCTTGGTAATAAAAAAGGGAACCCCAACGGACTGCCAACTACAAAGAAAAATGCAATGTCCAAAACTGAGGCTATAAGTCAATCGGGGGAAAAAGGAAAACCATCCATCCCTAGAACATCCTCTTTCAAGCCAATAAAAACAAAACAACCATCAGAAATAAAGCCTGTAGGAAGGCCAAGGAAAAGTCTGGATGCTTTAACACAAGAGGATTCTGATGAGAGCTACATTCCAACACGGCAAGTATTAAATAGCCTTGATCTAGAGGAAAGTACTCTAGGAAAAAGATTATTGAGATGAAGGGAACAGAATAAAGGACCTCTAACCAATAAAGAAGATACATCGTCAGATGAAGATTCGTCAGACGATGAAACAACAGAGGATTCTGAACCACCGGTCTTTAGAAAGGAACAAAGCATGTTTCCAGGGGTGGAGCCAATACCTCCACCACCAGAAGAATCAAAAGTTTCAAAAAGTGCTCCGCCTCACAGTGATTCGACCTCTAGAGCCTACGTGGACGTATATGTAGATGGAGCCTGCGCATATGACGCGAACGGAGAGCCAAATCCTGGTATAGGGGTATGGATTGGCGAAGGTAACCCGCTAAATGTATCACGACCAGTACGCGGTAGACAGACCAATAACGTAGCTGAAATAGAAGCTGAAACAACAGCCGCTTTCAAAGCACATGAAGCAGGGATGAGAAAACTTCGCATCAATACAGATTCTAAATTTGTAATAGACAGTGCTACCCAATGGATCCATTACTGGAAAGAGAATAATTGGAATCCTAAGAGTAATCAACCAGTTAAGAATAAAACAGATTTCGAAGACTTGGAAGAAGCACTCGCTCCCATTGAAGTTGTCTGGAATCATGTACCCAGTCATCAGGGCCTCCAGGGAAACGAAATGGCCGATCAACGCGCCCGTCAAGGCATTGAAAACCGCGTTCATCATCAGAACGAAATTCCAAACAAAAATTCAGATCGCCTGGGGCCTAATCAACTCACCGTGGATATAGCCCCCATACCCGAAGATGAAACGGATAGTGACAATAGTGAAGAAGAAGAGCCGCTATCAAATGATCTAAAGGCAGACCTTCAGAAGTCATTTTATAAATTTGACAAATTATTGGCAGAAAATAAGTCTATGCTATGGGACCATGAAGCCATGGACGAGACTTTTCAACTTGTGTGTACAGTCGCCTCGGAAGGCGAAGAGGATCTCGAACTCCTACAAGAATTGGAAGATATGGATCCATGCGATGTTTATTATGATAAAGAATTTTCTAACAGAGTGCGAAAATTTTTAGAAAATTATGCAAACCACAATGAAGTACCAAGTGCCTCAAGAGATGCACTACAAATAGAAATAGAATTTCTGAATGAGCCTACTGAAGAGAAGGCAGAAGATTCGAAAGATCCCGCATCAAAAATTAAGGACCACGTGATAACTAGGAGAAGTAATGTAAGGTTTAAGGATACACCGGAAGAATTGGGATCGCCTATTCTTAGAAAACAACCACTTACAATGTCTCTATTGCTTACACCTTGAACTGAAGTAGCCCCTGGAGCTGGATCTACACCATATCCCAACTCAGAAAGACAAGACGAGAAAGTAATAGAGTCAATAAAAAAGCGATCAGAAATTAAGCAAAAACGATTGCAATCCTAAGGTGGGTTAACTGACAATACAATTTCTCTTACACACTCGCCTATGATCGATCTAAAGAACACATTCCTAGATACCTCCTCCTCCAATGAGGAGAAAATTAACAATTCACTCCCAGAGTCAGGAAAATTAGTGGAAGGCACAAGACAACCTAAGATCATCCATCAATGGACAGAACCCCTAACTAACAAGCGTGATCACTATGCCCGTTTCCTGTCCTGCGACTGTGAACCCACAAACCCCATTTCCAAGCTTCTGGTGGCTACAGAGCATCTTGATCAACAAGATCTCTGGGAAAGCCGCCCAAAAATTGGTCAGATCCTTGTCACTCCCCACGGTCGGTATAAAACGTATTCAATGGTTGTAAAAAGAAAGCATTGCAACGAAACCAACTGGTTAGATGTTAACTAGAGCGGGATAAAGTAACGTCCGTGCGTATGGCAAACTCGGGAGATCTTTTAGGACCCGTACCTCAAAATCAAATGTCAGAGCTGCTCACCAAGATTTTTCAGGACAGTAATATCAAAATTACTTTATGTCATGGAAAAATCGAAATACCACCAGCAGAGCTCCGTCCAGAAATAATAGAAGAGTATCATAGTAGTCTAATAGCGAGACACAAGGGAGTTACAAAAACGTATCTACGCATTCGGGAAAGGTATACGTGGCCTGGAATGCGAAACGAGATCAGTGAGTATATTCGTGGATGCAAAAGCTGCCTTGGACAAAAACTCATGAGAGCTCGAACTCGGGAACCAATGTTAATTACCGGCACCCCTTTTCAAGCGTTTGATAAGATTTCTTTAGACACGGTAGGAAGACTGCCTACAACTCCTAGTGGAAACCGGTACATACTTACGATGTAAGACAACTTCAGTAACTACTGTCTTGCCGTGCCCATCCCTAGTCAGAAATCTTCTGTTATAGCTCTCGGGGTAGCGACAAAACTATTTTCTGTCTATGGGGCCCCAAAATGTATCCTGACCGATAGAAGAGGCAGTTTCATTAGTAAATTAATGAAAAACTTAGAAAGAATTTTTAATGTCAAACAACTTACAACTTCAGGATATCGTCCCCAAACGAACGGATACCTTGAAAGGAGCTACATTGTGCTAACTGATTATATAAAATACTTTGCAATCAATTACGACGATTGGGATCGACTTCTCCATTTCACTATGTTTGCATACAATACATCTGTACACGAGCCAACTAAACTTACTCCCTTCGAATTAGTATTCGGAAAGCTGGCCAAAACTCCGAGCTCTTTTCCTCAAGGAGAGGAATGAGAAACATACGGTTCTTTTCTTCGCGATCTAATCATCAGAATCACGGAAATCTAAAAAATCGCCGCACGAAATATAACTCAAGGGAAAACTCGATCCAAGGAACGCTACGATGAGAAAGCACGCGCTTTGAATGCAAAGAAAGGAGATCAGATTTACATCCTCAAGGATGTAAGAGAGGGGAAATTTTATAGTAGAGGAATAGGCCCTTTCACAGTAGTTCGATTCACGGAGAATAGTAACGTGACCCTAGAGGCCAAAAATGGTCAACGCATTACGAAACATGCAGACAAATTTAGAGTAGTTCATTGTTAACAGTCTAAGTTGACCGTCTGTTGTTTGGGAAAGCTGAAATCGAAAATATACCGTTGTCAGCCTAGGCCCAGTTCCGAGATAAATAAACTAAGCAGTCGGAATTTAAGCTCTGGCCCAGACGATGTGCACTCGACTTCCTAACTCTATACCAAAAAATTAACAACTTCAAATTTTTCAGGAAACTTGGGTAAAGCTGTCTATCATGGGGTACTTAATGTTCCTGTCCCTATATATGGTAGCTAGCCAGGAGTCTACGGACAACAGCTACAGAATCATACCTTTCCAAGCGAGCACGGGAAGCTATTCTGAGTATTTGCACCAATGAGACGAGTTACCAGCAACTGGAGAATAGCAACCTTTCTACATGTGGAGAAACTACATGTGGCATTAAAAGCCTACCAACTACACTTGAGCACCCTGCCTAAATATTGCAGATCGCTTTTAGGATATTAATGCTCAACATCTATTATGGAATACCACCTGGAAGCGAAGGTTGAACTAGCTCAAATATGTCAGGCAAAAATCCATCAAGAAATACAGGAGCTGAGTCGCTACGCTGAAAGAAAGTATCCGTCGTCGTTGCCGTTAAGTTGGCGGAAACGAAGAACAACTCCAATGCTAGGATTCCTCGGAGGCATCGTTGGACCTGTAGCGGGTCTCCTGACATATGAAGATAGCCAACACATCGAGTCGGAAATTGAAGATCTCAATAGAGCAGCTGCAAACATCTCGCACCTGGTGGGAAAACAAAAACATGTTATCCGAGCACAATTCAACGAAATAAATCTGCGAGCGCAACAAAATAAAAAGACCAAGAGAAAATACGGGAACATCTCACGCAATTATCGCATGAGATAAACACTACCGGGAAATCCATATGGAGTTAAAATATCACCCAGATGATGGAAAGAATTCTGCACTCCATCGAAATAGGGATTGATGATTACATCAGGTCAGCTGACGAACTTCTAGATGTCATTCACGCCGCCAATAAAAGAGAGCTGCATCCAAGTTTGTTAACATCGGATCAATTAGAACGAGTTTTTCGGGATGTCCAAGACCATGCTGGCAATCAAAATTTTGCAGTTAACGACCCAAGGTGAGCCTTGACGAACTCGCTCAACTGGCTGAATTAATCTTCATCTGCAAAAATAGCTCAATAAGGATACTGCTGGACATACCATTGCTCGAAAGAACCGAGTATTCAATGTATCGGATACACTCAATCCCAGTCATTCAGTCGGCCATGGAGGATGCACAGCGAACTTATCTTATACTAAATGATCAAGAGAAAGCAGCATGCAAAAAATTGACAGATAAATATGTTTGCATCAACAACTCACCCGTGTATGAAACAGCAGTGAAAAAGAGCTGTGAAAGTGAGCTACTGCTGAATCCGACTGAATTCTCTTCTAATCTGTGCGGGTTAACAGAAGTAGTGTATGAACCAAAATTAATGCTTAATCTGTCCGAAATATCAGGAGTCGTGATCTCAGATTACCCATACAAGGTCTCCCAAGGCCCAGTAGTATATCCATCTGAAAACATCAGAAGAAAAAATGAATCATTCGAATTGAACAAGAAAGCCCTTGATGAGGTTGAACAGCAGTTCAACGAGATGAGCCTGAAACAACAAAATAAAATAGAAGAAAAGATGCTTATCCATGGATCATATATTGGTTTAAGCGTGGTCCTCCTGGGAATAATTTCTTATCTGATACGTGGATCACTATTAGCAGCCATTTCACTTTCATGGTGCTCACAATTTCATGGCTCTCACTACTAAAAATAATGGAAATTTTAATATACATTTCATACACAATTATATATAAAATCTAAAGAGAAAATTCGGTATATGAAAATACTATTAAGAGACTGTATAGAACTTCATATACATGTATATTAATTAATTGATAGAAAAGTCGTAGAAGTCCACTTTACATAAATTAAAAATAAATTTGGTATACAATTTTCAATTCTAAATAATAAAATATTATATTCTTTTCTAATTAAAATATAAACTGCACTGCATTTTAAGTGGACAACTTTAATTTAAAGAAATATCATGATGAATTTTATATTATCAATTCCAAGTATTGGTAACTGAAAGTTATTTACAAACACTTGTATTAAAAACATCCAGTTATAAAAATCCTTTATATCCTAATTTTTGTATGTGAAAATAGTATTCCAAATTTATTTGTAGTAACTTTTATCATACTACAAATTCCACAAAATAATGAAGGCAGAATCGAAAAATTGCAACCTAACCTTTAAAATTTTTCTACATGTATTTAATTTTTCAGTAAACTGTGCTATTTTCCTCAAACTAATTGTGAAGGTGAAAGCTAAAATGAGCACATTTTAAAATAATCATATTTGAATTTTTAATGAGCACCATGTTTTATCAACTTTTAGTATATATGTATATGATTTCTATAACATAAATGTTGTGCACTGCTATGTGCATATTGTAATATTAGCAAAATATAAAGTGTTCTAATTACCTATTTTAGTTCCTATGTTGTTTCATAAGGACATCCATGCCAACATACTGTCGAAACAAACACAAACTAAACAGAACCAATTTTGCCGCACGGCTGTAAATTTAAAATCAACCAAAACTAGATCAAACACACGAACGACCGACTGAAGACTTTATACTGCACATGATAACGACATTAAACCACTAAAACTTGAAGCTGACGAGACACTAAATGAAATTTAAGACGCCCGCTACGAATAAAAGTCTAGGGCGTAATTATAAACTATGTTAAAGGTAACGCTAAAACTATGTTCAGAATTCGGCATCAACAACAAAAATGTAAATACATGATTTGATAATCAGAAAAATTTGACAAATTTTAACTGGAAAATGGTAATCGACAATTTTTACAAAAGAAAGGTGATGCGAATTCGTAATACACTGAATCAGGTATCTCAAGTGGAAACTAAAACAGCTCATTTTAGATGCTACACATTTCAATCGCATTAGAATTAGCATAACTTAGATTAAACTAAAATAGCTAGATGAAAATTACTGTGCATGCGTAACGAAAAGAAATGTTACATTTAATTATTTAACGATTAACTGTCAAAAAATTCTCGCCACGATGATTACGGGCCGAATAAAAAAAACAGTCAAGATATCCTCATTGAAAAGCGAGTTGCTTCTAATTGTTATATAATTTAAATGATAAGAAGCACAGAAATAAGATATACCAATAATTAGTAAAAAGACCATGTTGTACGCCGATTTTATGTTTCAAATAAAGATAAATTCTTCAAATTTTCGAAAATCATCGGGGCCAATGAACACTTATTTCGGGGTGGGTGTTACGTGCCTGCCTACACAAAATAAAATTTTGGTGGAGCTGCCTAAATTTTGGAAAAATCAAAGGATAATTTGAAGAAGACTTTATTTCAAATCATACCTATTCAGAATTGACAGAGAAATGAGAAAAGAGAAAGAATGAAAAAAGAGAGGTAAGAACGAAGTTGGCCGCGAAGCTATTTACACACATGCTGCACTTGCATGCATTGCAGCAGGGCACGGGTCCTACACTCACACTAACTTGAATCCTCCTCACGTTACAGAATAAACGTGCTCGCTGTCAATTTCAAGATTAAATCTAAATCAGGGTCAGAATCTTAATAAATAAAGATGCAGATAAATTTCTCTTACGCCTCTCTGGCAAAAGATTGACAAATATTGTGAGTCTTAATTAAATTTGACCAGTACGAGAAATTCCAAATTGCCGAACAGAATTTCAGAATTAAAATTCTCTCAGACCTCGCAGGCAAATGATTAACAAATATTGAGGAATGCCTTCATACTCAGCAAATTGTTAATATTCCTACGTAGGCACAGCGAGCGACCATATTACAATGAAAATTGTTGCAAATCAACAATTCGGCTTTACTTCTCAATAAAGTTTCTGCGATCGCTCTACTTTCGAAATTCTTACTAAACAAAATTACCCCACCCAATAACCAAATCTGACCTGACGATCGCGATGAGTAAATTGAACTCAGGGTAGTCGCAGGAGATTCTCGTACCGAAGAGAACCTCTCTAATTGATCCGCGATCAACCGCACCCGTCCGCGGTCCTGATGCGCCACTCGATTTAACATCAGAACTTCAGCAAAAACTAATAAGTACGCGGGATTTTCTGTTGGTTTCGAATTAGTTTGGTGGGTCGGACGTAAGACCGCTTGATAAATTCCCACCTCCAGGGGTTATCTCTCGGGATTCGATATCAGGGGCAACTCTGCCAAAGAATTTTGAAGTAATTTTCCAATCAAAATATAATTTTGAAATTGGCCGTGGGCACGTCCGGGTACGTGCATGTAACGTGGTAGAAAATTCACGACGAGGAGTCTGTGAAATCCCGCACTATTATCGGTATCGTGCGCAGACTAAAAAAAAAATAGGTGAAGTGAGTTAAGACGAGTGAGTAAAAGACTGCTGTCCAAAAGTATAACCTAGTAAGTAACATTTCCGATAGAGGCCATTTTCTCGTGCATAAAAGCTGGAAAATAGCCTTTGCGACAAATATGACTTACTAGGTTATACTTTTGGACAGCAGAAGAGTAACGAGAGGAATCGCCAGATAGTTTCTTTAATTCCGAAACTCAAAACGGAAATAAAGCAATTATTGTACAATATTCGAAGTAGGCTAATTCACGAAAGGGTTAGTAAATTGTTAGAGGATTTAAAAGTATCCCCAGCAATTTAGGTTCAGAGCCCAACTAAAAACTATTGTGAATTATACTATTGAAGTATAAATGATGTGGGTGCGCGGAAACGCGTATGGACAAGAATAGCCAAAGTGATCTGGCTACGAAAAATTAAAGTGACCCTCTTCGATAAATAAAATAGAGAAAGATGGATCGGTGATATCCCTCTTTTTCTTTTTCTTTTCTCATCTATCGAGGATGGTAGAATAAGACAGAATAGGATTACAACGTAAAATTGGTAATGTATCGTTTCAATTATAATAAATTAATTGTGTTATAATAAACATGCCTGTTATAAGTATTTTCTATCTGGTTAATTTAGAATGATTTTCATCTAAATATCCCTAACATCCTATATCAAGTTATAGAGCGGAAGAGAAAATTTGTAAAAGTCGGAACGTAAAAAAAAAACACATTTCTCTGCTGTTCCATAATAGGGACATGCATTAAGAAACATCGGTACAAGAGTCCACAAGTTGTTTCATAATAGGTACACATAGGTCGTTCCGCTTTTTTATAAATATGATAACTTTGCTTAGACTACATATATCAGCCCATTCATTGGTATAAACATTTCAAAAATATATTCTGCTATCGTTCCAAAATTAATAAAAATCTCAAGACCCCCTTAAAATTTGTCTCGGGATAGGTACCTTTACCTTATGCCACTTGAAAACATGGATTATTTTCAGAAAGTCAGAATTTGAATTCTTCAGAATTCAAAATATTCGAAGGAAGTTAAACGTTTTAAAGATTTCAAGAGAATTAAAAATATTTAGAATATATGAAGGAGTTTATACTAACTTAAGTAGAGAATCCAGAACAATTCACAGAACCCAAAGGAATTCACAGGCGTGCCTCAAAGCCGCATTCAGGACGTAACATCAGTGAAGGAGTCTCTCCGAAGGTATCTGCGACTAACATGCTTGCCGTCCCGGTTCTACTCTACTCGTTTGGGGTGGTTCAATGGACGAAGAACGAGCTTAAGGCCCTTGATGTCACCACGCGTAAGATCATGCATACGCATAAAAGCTTGCATATCAATTCGTCAGTTCCGCGATTATACATTTCACGCCGTCAAGGCGGACGCGGACTTCTGAATCTCCAATGTCTGCATAACCGAATTGTTTTAAGTACAGCTTACATCGTTGCGAATGGCAGAGATCCTCTCCTAAAGATGGTCAGAAGCCACGAGATGATTGGCGAAGGAGCGTTCCTTTACAAAGCCGCGGAGCAAGCTGCCGAGACCCTTGGCCTGAATTTCAACATCAGAAGTGAGGAAAGTGCATTACTCCATCTAGATGCTTCACGTCTAAAAGCCGAAGTAAAGAAAGCAGAGGTTAGTAAATTTTACCAAGAGCTACTCGACAAGCATATGCACGGAAACTTTCACAGAAATGTAGAAAAACAGTCCATGTCAAAGGAGCAAACTTTTGCTTTCCTCAAATCATCAGGGCTCAATTCAGGTACAGAGGGCTTTATTTTCGCATGCCAGGACGGTGTAATCTCCACCTTAGCATACTGCGCCCGCATATTATGTCAAGAAGTTCCCAGTGATAGGTGCAGAGCGTGTCATGCACACGCTGAGTACCTAGAACACATACTATCGGGGTGTCCGACCCACGCAGGAACAACGTATATCTATAGACATAATGCGGCCCTAAGAGTACTTTATTACCACCTTTGTCATTCTTACGGTGTTGGTCGCGACCCTGCCCTGCCGAATGCTCCAAGGGATATAGAGTCAATTGTCCGAAACGAGAAGTGCCAGATTTTCTGGAACTTAGATTTTCGGGCAGCAGTCTCCGTTGCGCACTCGAGGCCTGACATTGTTCTCCAAGACTTCGAGAAACGAACGACATTCGTGATCGAATTCTCGGCTCCGTCTGAATACAACATCACTGCAAAGGAGAAAGAAAAAGAGGAGAGGTATCAAGACCTTAAAAGAGAGCTGCAACGACTGTACCCAAAATATTCGGTACGAGTAATTGTCCTTGTGATAGGTGCTCTCGGAGGTGCTAAATTATCACTGGTTCGTAACCTTAAAGCCATACCCGCGTGCCAAAAATATGGCAAGGCACTTGCGAGATGGATGCAGAAAGCTGTCATCCTTGGGTCGCTTCGTGTCCTCAAGACAAACGAGGGTTTGCCGGCCTGTCGTTGTGATTTCGTCGTGCCCTGTGACCACCCATCTCACGGATGTGAGACGTGGCCATATTTTATCGCGGTTCTACTGGGGGCTATTGACATTTTCTTTTTAGATGGCAGTTGCGGTGGTTGTTTAACTTTTTTTTAATTATATATATCCTACCAAAACAATTTGATATACATATTTTCTGAATGAAATGGAAGGAAATAAATAAATAAATACGATATTGTATATGCTATTTTACGAATTTGAAAACAATTTGATACCGATATTTTTTGAAGGAACTTTAAAAGAAATTAAGTAAATGCAAAAATTCATACTCTTTGCGATACAGAAAATACTTTCGTGATATCGCGGCCGTTCTGGGAACTGCAGGTTATTAAATTTCTGAAAAATCTATTACTCACTTGCGCATTGGAGGTCGGTGGAACAGAATAATGTTCATTTTTACCTTAAGGCTGTTGGAACGGGGTACACCAAAATGGCGAAATCTATGAAGCACTCAAAACTTACCCAGATAACAATGTGCGCGTACAATCATGGCGCATTGACTCGCTACTCTCTACTCTCTACTCTCTGCTCTCTACCCTCTACTTTCTGCTATCTACACTCTACTCTCTACCCTCTACTCTCTATTCTCTACTCTCTACACTATACTCTCTAATCTCTACACTCTGCTCGCCACTCTACTCTCTAGACCCTACTTTCTACTCTCTGCTTTCTGCTCTCTAATCTCCACACTCCGTCGCCACTGTCTACTCTGCTCTCTATCCTCTATTCTCTACTCTCTAATCTCTACTCTCTAATCTCTACTCTCTGCTCTCTACTCTATTCTCTAATCTCTAAACTTTACTCTCTACTCTCTACACTCCACTCTATAATGTCTACACTCTGCTCGCCACTCTCTACTCTACTCTCTACTCTCCACCCTCCACTCTACTCTTTACTCTACTCTCTGCTCTCTACTCTCCACTCTCTACTCTCTGCTCTCAGCTCTCTACTCTCTACTCTCCACCCTCTACTCTACTTTCTAATCTCTACACTCTACTCGCCACTCTCTACTCTGCTCTCTACTCTCTGCTCTCAGCTCTCTACGCTCTACTCTCTACTCTCTACTCTCTACACTGTACCCTCTGCTCGCTACTCTCTACTCTCTGCTCTCTACACTCTACTCTCTAATCTCTGCACTCTAATCGCCACTCTCTACTCTACTCTCTAATCTCTAGACTCTACTCGCCACTCTCTACTTTACTCTCTGCTCCCTACTCTCTACTCTCTACACTCTACTCTTTACCCTCTGCTCGCTACTCTCTACTCTCTACTCTCTACCCTCTGCTCGCTACTCTCTACTCTCTACTCTTAGCTCTCTACTCTCTGTAATCTACACTCTACTCTCTACCCTCTACTCGCTACTCTCTACACTCTACTCTCTAATCTCTGCACTCTACTCGCCACTCTCTACTCTC
>CAKNXH010059249.1:90149-109539 GCA_932178445.1 Andricus quercusramuli | reverse complement strand
CGCTTCAAGGAGTTTTGCGACAGCCTCATAAAATCTGAGGAGGAGTGCCCATCAGTCACTGCCGAAGAGGTGAAAAAAGCACTTAGAGGCACGAAGAACTTTTCCGGTGCTGGACCAGATTGTATCAAGAACTTTTGGTGGAAGAAGTTTACTTCTACACACCAACATTTGGCCCGCATATTCACCTCATATTTAAAGTCGGAGATGCCCATTCCGCAGTGGCTAGTGTTAGGACGCACTATACTCCTACCGAAAAAAGGCGACTTGTCCAAACCAGAGAATTACAGGCCAATAACTTGTTTGAACACACTGTATAAGATTTTTATAGCTATCCTAAACAACAGGATTGTTCGACGAATTGAGCCTGTATGGCGAGAGATGTACGAACAACGTGGCTCGAAAAAAGGTGTAGCAGGCTGTCGAGAGAAACTGCTGATTGACAGGTGTGTCTGTAAAGACGCTACAGTCCATCAGCGCGTCCTGTCAATGGCCTGGATTGACTACCGGAAAGCTTTTGATTCAACCTCTCATAGACTTATCATCTGTCTGTTGGAAAGCTTGAAGGTACATCCACACATAGTGAGATGCATAGAGAGATTGATGCCTCTTTGGAAAACTAGATTTACCATCTCATCTAGGAATTATCGTCTGACGACGAACAACGTCACCTTCCAGAGGGGCGTCTTTCAAGGGGATAGTATGAGCCCTTTGCTTTTTTGCATCACACTTTTGCCTCTATCTCTTGCACTACGAAATTCTCCTGGATACCACTGTGGCGACACTAATCAGCGTGAGCATAAGGTCACTCATGTATTCTATATGGATGACCTGAAGATCTATGCCGCTGGTAAAAGCAAACTTCAAACTGCTTTAAATATCGTCAAGAACTACACAGGAGAGATTGGGATGGACTTTGGTTTGGACAAGTGTGCCAAAATTCATTTGAAGAAAGGAAAGATTACTGGCGTTCCCAAGGACCCTGAGCTTGTGGATATAAGTGTTATTAGACATCTTAACACTGGAGAGACCTATACATACCTGGGCGTGCCTCAAAGCCGCATTCAGGACTCTACTCTACTCGTTTGGGGTGATTCAATGGACGAAGAACGAGCTGATGTCACCACGCGTAAGATCATGCATATGCATAAAAGCTTGCATATCAATTCGTCAGTTCCGCGATTATACATTTCACGCCGTCAAGGTGGACGCGGAGTTCTGAATCTCCAATGTCTTCATGACCGAATTGTTTTAAGTACAGCTTACATCCTTGCGAATGGCAGAGATCCTCTCCTAAAGATGGTCAGAAATCACGAGATGATTGGCGAAGGAGCGTTTCTTTACAAAGCCGCGGAGCAAGCTTCACGTCTAAAGCCGAAGCAAAGAAAGCAGAGGTTATAAAATTTTACCAAGAGCTACTCGACAGGCATATGCACGGAAACTTTCACAGAAATGTAGAAAAACAGTCCTTGTCAAAGGAGCAATCTTTTGCTTTCCTCAAATCATCAGGGCTCAATTCTGGTACAGAGGGCTTTATTTCCACATGTCAGGACGGTGTAATCTCCACCTTAGCATACCGCGCCCGCATTTTATGTCAAGAAGTTCCCAGTGATAGGTGCAGAGCGTGTCATGCACACGCTGAGTACCTAGAACACATACTATCAGTGTGTCCGACCCACGCAGGAACAACGTATGTCTTTAGACATAATGCGGCCCTAAGAGTACTTTATTACCACCTTTGTCTCTCTTACGTTGTCGGTCGCGACCCTGCCCTGCCGAACGCTCGAAGGGATATAGAGTCAATTGTCCGAAAAGAGAAGTGCCAGATTTTCTGGAACTACGATTTTCGGGCAGCAGTCTCCGTTGCGCACTCGAGGCCTGACATTGTTCTCCAAGACTTCGAGAAACGAACGATATTCGTGATCGAATTCTCGGCTCCGTCCGAATACAACATCACTGCAAAGGAGAAAGAAAAAGAGGAGAGGTATCAAGACCTTAAAAGAGAGCTGCAACGACTGTACCCAAAATATTCGGTAGGAGTAATTGTCCTTGTGATAGGTGCTCTCGGAGTTGCTAAATTATCACTGGTTCGTAACCTTAAGGCCATACCCGCGTGCCAAAAATATGCCAAGGCACTTGCGAGATGGATGCAGAAAGCTGCCATCCTTGGGTCGCTTCGTGTCCTCAAGACAAACGAGGGTTTCGCCGGCCTGTCGTTGTGATTTCGTCGTGCCCTGTGACCACCCATCTCACGGATGTGAGACGTGGCCATAGGTGTGTTTTACCGCGGTTCTACTGGGGGCTATTGACATTTTCTTTTTAGATGGCAGTTGCTCTTAGTGGTACCCTGCGGTGGTTGTTTAACTTTTTTTTTTAATTATATAGTATATGCATTCCCTTCTGAAAATCATGAGAAATTTAAATGATTTCCAACTTAGGTAGCATTTCACCCATTTTTAAAAATAGGTAAGTGTTTGTCATCAAAATGAGACTGTGCCTGTTATCTTCTCTAATCGAAAAACTGCTAAGAAAATTTAAGGGGTGGGAAATAAGGGTTTTAGCGTGAAAAAAACATTTTTTGTGATTTTTTTTTATAAATATGGATTAAGCAAATTCATTAGAACCTTTGGTACATTATTGAGTATAGTTTCAACAACATTGTGAAATTTTTTTATGCCAGTATATCGACAAACAAGCCGGTGACGGAGCTCTTCCAAGAACGTCTTTAGAAATACACGATTTGCTGTGATCACTGTATCTCATCCGAAAATTATCAGAAATCGAAATCCATTAAAATTTAGTTCAAGTAGCATTAAAACCTACCCCCAACGTTCTCTGATTATAATTTTTTTCATTTAAAAATTTGTGGTGGTCATTTGAAGTGAAAACTGCTATTTTTTACGAAAAATTCCGCCATTTTGTTAGTAGAAAAGCCCCTTAATGTAAACAAAATTTCTAAAACTGAACGTTGGGGGGAGGTATTTCATATGTAAAAAGTGTGTACCAAATTTGAAATAAATCGATAATGTAGTTTTCAAATGGCAGTGATCACGGACTTTTGAAAAGTGGTTTTGAGAAAAATGCGTTTAAAGTTTAAATACCTAAAAAAGTGAAAAAATGTTTTTTTTTTCAACATACACTGAATCATCGATTCCAGCTCTATAGAGAAGGCTCCCTGCAGCAGCTTCGATGTCTTCAGCTTCTTTTTTCTCAAGTTTTCGCCTGATTTTGGCTTCTTTGCTCTGCTGCTGAGCTTCTACCTCGGCCCTGTTGATGCGACAGCCGTCCGCCAATCTTGCATATTCATAAGCGCTCGGCCCAACGCTGACGTTCATATCTGACAGAAAGGTGAGAAAAGCACAAGCACCTTCGTCCTTGTGATAGGTGCTCTCGGAGGTGCTAAATTATCACTGGTTCGTAACCTTAAAGCCATACCCGCGTGCCAAAAATATGCCAAGGCACTTGCGAGATGGATGCAGAAAGCTGTCATCCTTGGGTCGCTTCGTGCCCTCGAGACACACGAGGTTTTCGCCGGCCTGTCGTTGTGATCTCGTCGTTCCCTGTGAACACCGATCTCACGGATGTGAGACGTGGCCATAGGTGTATTTTACCGTGGTTCTACTGGGGGCTATTGACATTTTCTTCTTAGATGGCAGTTGCTCTTAGTGGTACTCTGCGGTGGTTGTTTAACTTTTTTTTAATATGTATATATATGGAGTGTAGGGATGTATATGAGCTATAATATATATGGGGTGCCAGGGTGTATCTAAGCTATAACCTTGCAAAATCAAATCGTTTATTTATACGAAACAAGTATTATAAAATAAAGTATTTATAAAAGTAATTATGAATCTTATAACTATAAACTTTATAACAATTTTATAGAAGTATTTATAAAAGCATCTTTAAAAAAAGTGAGGTTAGTTTTTCTGGATGCAATATTGCCAATTTTGCATATATGTTACGATTCGCCTAAAGCACTGATCATCATAAATGAATAAATTAAATCAATAAAAATAAATGTTTCAAAGGGTTAACGTCCTTCAAATGTTGATGATTAATTATTTCGATCGTTTTTATCAAACTGACCATGTATTTTCTTCAGCTTTGACGGCGCGTGATGTAACACCATCTGTTTCACGCTATTAGGGCCCTTGGGGGTCACTAGTCAATTTTGAGAAGACTCGAAAATGTGTCAGCGATCTCCTTGCGTAGGGACCCCATGTCGAGGGGACTAGCGCTTGGTACTCTCTGTTCGATTTCTAGTTATGAACACACGCCCGCATACATTTACATAACGCACCAAGAGAGTGCTTCGAATCTGTGCATCATACTGATGGCCTCAGAGGGATCGCTCAGTTCACCCTAGCCTGGCCTTATTCCTTCTATGGCCTGTTAGGGAGCCTGCCGGATGGCAGAGTGGGTGAGGATCACTTTGCCGTGCAAAGAAGGACTCAATTTACTGTGCTGTGTGGTACGTCTGGCACCTAAAAGGTATATTTACGGAACGTTGGAAACAACAAAAATCCACCGAGTTCTAAAATACTAGGTGAAGGTTTTCGGATTCGATGTATTGCCTTAAGAATAAAGACGGGTGTGGCACTAGGGTGGTCTAAAAGTGCATGGCAAATGTTTTTTCATGCTAGAGGGCTTGTTGGGAATTATCCAACGAAGAATTTAATGTATCAGACATTTGGGTTTAACACCCCATAACCCACCCACCGAGTCCCTCAAAACTACCCTTAAAACAAAAAATGTCAATTCTTCATAAAATCGACCTTTTGAGCACTGTATTCTCGTTTTTTTAAACTTAAAATTATTTATATTGGTCTAGTGGAATGTTGATCAACATCAGTTAATTAGTTTTCAATTATTTAAACAAATGGAATTTGTTTAGATAAATTTTTTTCGAAAATTCGTTTTTTTCCCCTACAAATTATTACTATTGGTCTAGTGGAATATTTATTAACATTGGCTCATAAATTTTCAATTATTTAAACAAATAGAATTTGTTTAAATGATTTTTTCAATTATTTTTTCATTAAAAATTATTAATATTTGTATAGTGGAATATTCATCAATATTGTTAGCCTAATTTTTAATTGTTTAAACAAACTCCATTTGTTCAAATAAAGGCTTCTGTTTCCAAAGGCAAAGGTGTAAAGGATGAAAGTAAGTTGTGTGAAGTGCAAATTGGAGCGTGCGATGTTCTTGAGATGAGATAAGGACAAAAGAAGAAACCGAAGAGGGAAAGAGAACTGGTGGGACGAGGAATGCACGGAGAGTAAAGACAGAATTCTCGTTTTTTTCACTCAAAATCATTTATATTGGTCTAGTGGAATATTAATCAACATTAGTTAATTAGTTTTCAATTGTTTAAACAAATGGAATTCGTTTAGATAATTTTTTTTTCTAAAATTTGTTTTTTTTTCCCCTACAAATTATTACTATTGGTCTAGTGGAATATTTATTAACATTGTTTCATAAATTTTCATTTATTTAAACAAATGGAATTTGTTTAAATGACTTTTTCTATTATTTTTTTGATTAAAAATTATTAATATTTGTATAGTGGAACATTCATCAAAATTGTTTGCTTAATTTTTAATTGTTTAAACAAACTCCATTTGTTCAAATAAAGGCTTTCGTTTCCAAAGGCAAAAGTGTAAAGTGTGAAAGTAAGTTGTGTGAAGTGGAAATTGGCGCGTGCGAAGTTCTTGAGATGAGATAAGGACAAAAGAAGAAACCGAAGAGGGAAAGAGAACTGGTGGGACGAGGAATGCACGGAGAGTAAAGACAGAATTCTCGTTTTTTTCACTTAAAATTATTTATATTGGTCTAGTGGAATATTGATCAACATTAGTTAATTAGTTTTCAATTGTTTAAACAAATGGAATTCGTTTAGATAATTTTTTTTCTAAAATTTGTTTTTTTTCCCCCTACAAATTATTACTATTGGTCTAGTGGAATATTTATTAACATTGTTTCATGTTTAAATGACTTTTTCAATTATTTTTTTGATAAAAAATTAATAATATTTGTATAGTGGAATGATGAGATAAGGACAAAAGAAGAAAGAGAAGAGGAAATACAGAATTAAAGAGTGTGTAAGAAAATTGAGAAAAGGGGAAATGGAGAAGGGGGATTAAAACAGGAGAAAAAGAGAACATCAGAGGATGTTGGAAAGGAAAAGGCAAAGGGGAAAGGAGAAATACTAGGAAGAAGTAGAAAAAGCGATCAAAGAAGGTAGGGCTTGGGACGCGATAAATAGGGAAAGAAGAGGCAGGAAGGGCGTGAATGAAGAAATAGAAATGGGTTAGTGGACGGATTATTTGAAGGGTCTGTTAGGGGAGAGAAAAATAGGATTAAGGGGGAAAATAGAAGGATAGTCTAGGGAGAAATGGAGGAAGGGAACGACATAACAAGAGAAGAAGTGGACGAAGCAATAGATAGACTAAAAGAAACAACGCTACAGGAGAGGATAGCATGGAGAACGAAGCGATGAAGTATGAAGGAGAAGGGGTTAGGGATGGGATGTGGAAGATCTGCAACAAGGTCTAGAAAGGAGAAGGGTGGCCGGAGGAGTGGATGAAAGGACTGTTGGTTCCGCTTGTCAAGAAAGGGGATGGCGAGAAGGTAGGCGAGTACAGAGTGATCACTCTCATGCCAGTGGTCTATAAAATATATGCAGAAATTCCAAGGAAAAGGTTAGAGAGATAGATGGAAGAAAAAGAATGTATCCCACACAATCAGACGGGATTTAGAAAAGGGATGGGGACTATAGATAACATTTACGAACTCAACTACTTGGTTAACAGAAATTCAGGGAGAAAGAAAGGGAAATTAGTCGCATTGTTTGTAGATTTCAAAGCAGCTTTTGACTCAGTAAATAGAAAAGTGCTATGGCAGGCAATGAAAGAGAGGGGAATATAGGAAAGGTTAGTAGAGAGGATAAAGGAAATTTTCACAGAAACCAGGATTAGGGTGAAGATAGGAAAGAAAAAAGGGGAGGTATTCTCGACAGGGAGAGGTCTAAGGCAAGGGTGCCCGTTGAGTCCGATACTTTTCAATATGCTGCTGGCAGACTTAGAGGAGAAGTTGACAGTGAAAGGTAAAGGTGGAACGGTTTTGTGCAATAGCAAACTATACTCTCGAGCATACGCGGATGACCTAGTTTTGTTAGCAGATGATGAGAAGAGGATGAACCTAATAATGAGAATTTTCGAAGAGTATGTGGGAGCAAAAGACTTGACGGTGAACGTGGGGAAGACCAAGATGATGTGCTAAAGAAGAAGAAAGACCAAAGTAGATTACGTTTGAAGATGAACGGACAAACAGCGGAAATTGTGGAGGAATTCTATCACCTAGGTTTTTGGTTTGAGGCAGGAGGGGGAAACGAAGTCGAACACCGACCTCGAACGATTAAGCAGAATCATCCGCGTAGAAATGACGAGACACTGTATGCACCACAGTAACTCGGCGATTGAAAGGGTAGTTCTACAAACGACATAGAGGAGGCAGGGGCATTTTAGATGTCAGAAAACTGTGTGAGTCTCAAGTTATACAGTTGCGAGACTATTTTAACAGCAAGCGAGATGTTACGATTTACAACACCATCTGTAAAGCGGATCTTGACCACACTCCCTTGAATTTGTCCTCAAAGGAGGCCTTGAATATTAGGGCAGAAACCATAGAGGAATTAGAAACGCAATGGAGACAAAAAGCCATCCATGGCGAACACCCCAAAACGTTAGATCAATATGAATTGTGTAGGTTGGCATCCAATATTTGGCTGAGATAGGGAGTCCTGTATCCAGAAACAGAAGTATTCGCCATTGCGATTCAGTATAGGGTTGTCAGCACCCGGAATTCTCGCAAACACGTGTTACATCAAGACGTGGTTGACCGGTGCCGATTATGTGGAGATACCAACGAATCCATCGAGTACATTATTGATGGTTGTCGCTTAATGGCTCAAAGAGAATATACGCATAGTCATAATGATGTGGCCGGCATTATACTTCAACAACTTGCCCTAAAACTAGGACTCTTAACAGAATGGATGCCTTTCTATAGATACATTCCAATGCCAGTTTTAGAAAATGAAGATTACATCTTATATTGGGATGTGACTATCCAGACGGATGATTGCATCCGAGCCAGTCGATCTGACATCGTGATGCGAGAGAAAAAAGGTGGAAGAGTCTACATCATCGACATTGCTTGTCCCCTTAACCGAAATTTTCAAGCAACCTATACAACCACGATTCATAAGTATAGCGAGCTAAGGCATGAAGTAAAGGGAATTTGGAGGAATGTGAAACATGCATCTATGCATCCTATTGTGATTTCGGCTACCAGCAATGTGCACGCAAGATGCACTGAAAATCTTGAACATTTAGGAGTCAGTAGGGTACTGGCGGCAGCTCAGAAGGCGGTTTTATTAAACACCTGTCGCATTGTTAGAAAGTTCCTAGACCATCAGGAATCAAGCGACTAAGAGCGTATTGCGTGATACATGGTAGCTCTAAGAAAGCATCCAGAGGCGACTGTTGTCACCTCCAACATTCACGGCCGCTATGTAAGGATACCAGTGGTAAAGAAAAACTGCAAACTACACCATGCTCCTAATTTTGTACCTACAACATCATCGCAAATGATTCGAAACATCGTAATAAAATAACTTATAACATGCTCATCTCATCAGTCACTTGACGTAGTTCGTGGCTATGACGAAAAACCGGGTTCAACCGAGAAAAAGTTCAAATAAATCTCAATAATATTAATCATCATTCAATTAACCATCATATAACCATCATGCACATAACCATCAGGCACTTGACTGCAACCCAGTCCGTGAATGATGGGCTAAAAACCAGGCTTTGCCCAATATGTCAAGGCACACGCTCTTGTCAGATCACTTGACTGCATTATAATAATGCGTCCGTGACTGATAATATATACCGGGACAGCCCCGTGCATACTATTCAATAAAATACAACTCTGACAAAATAAATCACGTGCGTCCTAAACTATGACCCAAGACAGATTTATGTGTAAACATCTTCGGTAAACGTTGACTGAAATTGAAATCTTACATAAAGCAAATAAGACGATTCTGAATATGTTTATAATTAAATAATTTATAGATTTTTACGTTAAAAATTGAACTATTTCAATTTGAATGCCCTACGTAATTAATTAAATGTATGCATCCAATTGAAACTTCCAAATCTTTTGTTAATTTTCAAAAACATTTTAATTAATATATTCATAATTTAAAAGTTTTCATTGTTTCATTTTTTTTTATTTTTCATTTGTAAATTACATTTTTCATTTAAGATTTTCAAGAAACAACTCATAATCACTAAATTGTACTGTTTTTAAGTCAAAATTGTTCAAAAATGATATAATTTTCAACACTTAAAAAATTCGTTGATTCATTCTTCAAACAATTTTATTTGGGACCGTACTTAAATTACGTAACAGCTTAAGGGGGAGGGAGGGGTCAAAAGATTTTGTCACGATTTGTTACTCAAGGGGGGGGGGGGGTCCTTCATTCATGTATGTAACTTTCGGAAATTCACAAATTAAATAAGTATCTCGCAGAAATTGTACAGAAATTTAATATGAATTCAACTTTACGCACCAAAGAAAACTGGTGAGTGAAAAAAGGAACCTAGCCAACAACAATTTTTTTTAATTCAGGAAAAAGTCAGGGATTTGGAAAAAAATCTTACAAAAGTCCGAGATTTATATAACTTTAAATAACTGTCAAACCGAATAGATTTGAAAATTTTCAACTTTTATTTGAAATTATTATATTCCGCATATAAAAGATTCTAGGTTCAAAATGTTACAAATGTAATATTCTGGTTTTTGAATATTAATGGTCAGGGAAAATGAAAAGGTTGTTAGAGAAAAATTAAAGAATATTTAAAATTAAGTTTTGCGGTAATCCTGATATAACATTCTTCTGAGTAATTTATTTGCTTTGTATTTATATTTCTTTTTTTGCAGATGCTTCTTCCTGAAAATGATCTTTTTAGTTGTAAATTTTATTATTTGTTTGAAAATGCAACAGTTTTGTTCAAAAATTAATCTTTTCGCTTGAAAATTCCACTATTTCGTAGAAAATTTACTTTTTGACAGAAATTCATATTTTGGTATATTTTTTGGTATATTTTGGTATCTGAGTAGAAAATTAATCTTTTTTTGATAAGAATGCAACTGTTTGGTTGAAAAATCAACTATTCCGTAGAAAATTTATCTTTTGAGAAAAATTCACATTTTGTGTAGAAAAATTAATTTAAATATTTTTTCGATGAAAATTCAACTATATTTTTTAATATTTGTCTTTCTGATTTATAAAGTCATCTGTTTTAGTAGAAAATTGATCTTTCTTCGATGAAAATGCAACTGTTTGATTAAAAATTAAATAATTGTTTTAAAAAGGCATCATTTTTGTATGAAAATTCAATTCTTATTATCGAAAATTTGTCTTTTTGAGTTGAAAATTCAAATACCTTCGTAGAAAATTTACTTCTTATTTAAACTGTTTTTTTTTTAAATTTGTTTTGAATCACTTTGTTAAAAAATAATTTTTTCGTTGAAGATTCATATTTTAATTTGAAAATTCATCTTTTTGGTTAAAGCTTGACTATTTAGTTGAGAACTGATTTTTTATACAGTCCAAGCTCCGAGCATTGCCGTTTTCGGGGCTGTAGGGGAGTATGATTCCAAGAAGTCATAAACCCCCACTCTAAGCTCGGTCACGCTCGAATGCGTGGAAGAGAAGAATACAGCTGACAATCTCCGAGCATTGCCGTGCGTCGGTTAGTTTAAAAATCTATCTCGAAAATCGTTTCATGTACCTAGTGTACATACATGTGTACAAAAGTGATTCAAATTGTATTATTTTGTTATAAACCCGAGTTTAAAGGTATGTGAAACATAAAAATCGAACATTAGCTATGGTATGTTCGATTCTTAGAATAAATGTAAACAAAGCGTCAAAGTGACAAATATTTCACCTCATTTTTAAGGTTACCTATGTAATCTCGTGCAGTACATTAATAATTACTATGTCTTATTGCTTGTTTTTTTTAACAAAGAGAAACTCAAATATCGAATTATCAATTATAACCACAATTTGATGTCACTCGTGTAATCTTCGTAATTATAATATACATGAAAAACGTAAACAAAAAAAAAAACAATGAAAAGCTTTTTTTACAGCAGTGAGAATAGATATTAGTTCATTTGAAAAATGGAAATTCAAAAACCGATACAACTAAAATATGTACAAGAGAAAATTCTTCCACCCTTTTCCACGTTCTATACCGCGCAATAATACTGCGAGCAGTTTTCTCATAGAAATGCATATCTAAGGAGCTGAAATCAGTCATCTAATATCTTTTGAACGCGATTTTATCATTTTTTATGGGTTTTTCCAGGTTTTAACGTTCACATTTTATGTTGAACATTTATCCAAAACATCTCTGTGCAAAGCCCTTAAATATTTGACGGAAAGTAAAATAAAAATTGATTAGTTAGCTATCTTTGATATTGTAATATATTCACAAATATTCGTGCAAGAAACATTGATACCTTATAGTACATAAATTTGATTTTATATAATAGCAAATTTTTTTTAAGTGGATTAAAAATAATGTTGAATAACGAATAGATTTCCTCATATTTCATTTCTTATATGTATAATAAAATGAACGTTTGACTGAAAAATTTCGAGATTTTGCCCGAAAAAAAACCTTCAGATTCGGACGTTTCGTTCCCGGCAATCCTCGGAGCGTTAGCTATGAAATGTATCGATCGCGAGCGACGCTAAAGTGGGGGTAGTGCTCGAGCGAGAAATCGGGGAACCGGCAATGCTCGGGGCGGCAATGCTCGGAGCTTGGACTGTAATTGAAAATTTAACTACGTGGGTAAAAGTTGAACTATTCTTTTGAATTTGTTTTTAATGAAGCTTTACCTCTTTGGTTAAAAATTTAACTATTTTGTTGAAAATTAATTTTTTTGTTGAAAATTCCTATTTTACTGGTTGAAAATTCAATGTTTCTACAGAAAATTCGTCTTTTGGCTTTCAGGATCAACAATTCAGGTGAACTTTTTTTTCTCTCATCACTGAGAAATTTTTTTATTTATTGAAAATTCGTCTTTTTAATTTTGAAATTAATTTTTTTTTTCAATTACATTTCATCCTTCTAGGTTGAACTATCAACTATTAAACTTTTTTGTTACGAATTTTCTTTTGAGGTTGAAAATTGAACTATTTCTTTGAAAATTCAATTGTTTTGTAGAGAATTTAATTATTTTTTAGAAAATTTAAGTATTTTCTTAAGAAGTCATCTCTTATCGTAGAAAAGTCACTTTTTTTGTTTAAAAGAAATAAATTTCAAAATTTTTGATTTGTATATGTATGTCAATGGGATTTGAATGTTAATGGTTAAAGAAAAAAAATTGGTCGAAGAAAAATCATAGAATTTTGAAAATGAAGTTTTCTCCCTGCACAGCACGCATTATCTTAATTACTACTAATTTCCACTAGTTTCAAGTCCCATATCTTATTATTTCTGGAAACCATAAATTACGTACAGCAATAGGGAGGTAGAAACATTTTGTTACGGTTCGTTACATGGGGGGGGGGCGCCGAAGAGGTTCGATCATCCGTTACGTAATTTACGTACGGCCCCTTTCCAAAAACGCATTTTCTCCTTTGAGAGATCGGCAAAGAAAGAGACCGAAAGGCTCCTTTCTGTGGGTGAAGAAAAGCGAGCCTCCGGTCTGTGCCATAAGACACAACGTGTGTGTCACAGGCCTGCGTTACACTATGCAGTCGTGGTTTCATTCGATGCAGGCGTGACTCCCCATATCGAGGTCTAAGATGTTTACACATCAAAAATGCCTTCGACATATTGGGCTGTAATCATCTTAAGCCTGAGACATCAATATAATAATATTAATACTATACTTATGGTAGCTTTAAGAATGCATCCAGAGGCGACTGTTGTCACCTCCAACACTCACGGCCTCTGTGTAAGGATAACAGCGGTAAAGACAAACTGCAAACTACACCATGCTCCTAATTTTGTACCTACAATCTCATCGCAAATGATTTCCAGCATCGTATTAAAATAACTTACAACATTCTCATCTCATCAGTCACTTGACTTAGTCCCTGGCTATGACGAAAAACCGGTTTCACCCGAGAAAGTGTTAAAAAAAATTATTATATAATTATATTATAGTATTATAATATTATTACTATAGATACTAAGCTTTGCTTATTTGTTTCAGTCTCTAGAACAGAAATCATGCCTGTTTCAAAGGCTCACAATATTGATGATAATTTAAGAACGAGTGATATTAAAATCAGTCAAGATGTGACTTTCTTTCAAATGGGTCTTTCACAAAAGATACTGGATGGTCTTTTGTATTGTGGATTTCTGAAACCTTCGCCGATACAGTTAAAAGCAATTCCTTTAGGACGCTGTGGATTTGGTAAGCGATATACATCGTTTGTTAAGTATCAAGTTAACCTCTAGTTTATGCGAAGCGCATAATCCCATAATATCTGAAAATCAAGTAAAGCATATAAATTTCATGTTATTTATATTTATATTTTTTCCCATGACAAATATATCCAATGAAAAGTCGCAACATAACGAAAACAACTTATTTTCGTCACATATTTTTTACTATTTTATCATTTTTCGAAAAAGATATCTTTTTCAGAATACTAAAAAGTTGCAAAAAATTATTTGTTATTTTACACATGTCAAAACCAATTTTCATGAAACTTGAAATATTTAGGCAACATGGGACAATTCAGAACCCAAGATTTAATTCCATTGCATTTCACCAAAAAAATATCTTAACTAGCAATATTTCCCTCTTGAACAAATTGGCAGTGCAACTACGACGAGCATCGACAAGGCAGTTCAGCGAGCTTCTTTATCCGAACAAGAAGTCTCGAAAAGGGTAATTCCTTCGGTAAACCTCTTACGTCCGTCTAAGATGAGATACGCCGGTACGTTACCTTACCCCTTTCTGTAAGCTTCCAAATTTTTATATTTGTAAATCCACAAAGGCATAAATCGAGAAGGGGTAGAAGCGTTGTCACGTTCGTAGCGTGGATATTCTGGTCTGAAGGAGTAAGCCAATAAAAATAATTTCGTTAATAAAATGGTGCTCAGTACGATCTCGTGGGTCACAGCCCTCTATCACAATGGGGATAGAATGGAGTATTTTTTTTATAATTGCATTTATCAATGAAATGGCGATCCTACTTCTCAGGATCGCCGTTTTCCCTGCGTACAACTATCAAAAGAAAAAGGACAAGAGTGAACACTGCGAATGAGCGGAAAAAAAGAAACAAGAAAATAAACTTACCTGGGTGCCGAAATTTCCGACGCGAAAATGAGTAATTAATGTAGAAAAACGACTAGATTTTAAACCTATTGGAAACAATCATTACCTACAAAATTTCAAGAGGGGAAATTCCCATTTTGGACTCCAAAAAGAAGATTCATTTCCCATTTTGTGCTGAGCTGAATTCTAATCAAAACCCCTCGCGATTACCGTGAGTTTGAAGAAAATGGAAGAGCGAGTGGAAGAAACCAGTCTCTTTGGTTCACTCGCTTTCCCATTCAGTCGTAATTTCGTGAACCCTCAGATTTATTGAAATCCCAGAAGGATAAAAATTGAAGTAATTTACGATCAATGTTTCTTCGCTCCTTTATGGTGAATCCACAGCCTCAAGGGAGTGAAGAAAACTATGTCCGTGAGCCTTACGTATAAGAGAACCACAGTCTTCGGCTTAAAGCAGACAAGTGAAGTTCTCGCGGCGCGTTTTCCCAAAAGTGGCCTCGCGATCTTTCCCTCTCCGGGATCGTCCCCACTTATGGTCACGAGACGTTTTTTGCGCCTTTCTTGAACTGTGCATAGCGATAAGGGAAGAAGTGTTAGAGATTTAATTAATTTTTTGTAACGCACGCACGAAATGTTCGCTTTTCGAGGCATGTATTGCGTGCGGGAAGTGACCAATTCCAAAGCCGTGGTAAAAAGCAGTTATAAAAAGACTTTTTCTAGCTGCTGCGCACTTCCAGCCAGATTACTTTTTCTTGCTGTTGCGCTTGCGCATTTCGATTCAGATTTACTTTCCAGGACTGCCGGAATAATAACCTCACTTCATTATGATTTGACGCTTGAGAGGCTGATTGTGAGTAGTGAACAGTGATTGGACAAACTCGAAGTGATAAGTTACCATAAATGACTGATAAATTACCGAAAATTTCAGAAATTTATGGATACCTGAAATTTCCGGAAATTTATCAATTTCCCATAAATTTCCGGAATTTTGGGAAATTTCGCAATTTTCCAAAAAATTTAGGAAATTTCCATATATTTCCGGAAATTTTGGAAATTTTCAAATTTTTCCAAAAAGCTTTGGCTACCTGAAATGTCCGCGAATTTATCAGTTTTTTATAAATTACCGGAAATTTAGCAATTTTCCATAAATTTCTGGAAATTTTTGGTATCTTTCCAAAAAGCTTTAGAGACCAGAAATTTCCGATAATTTAGTAACTTTTCATAAATTTCCGGAAATTTGTGAAATTTAGCATTTTCCGGAAATTTTTGAAATTTTCGGATTTTTTCCAAAAAGCTTTGGATACCTTGAATTTCTGGGAATTTTCGGTAATATACATATACACCGGAATTTTTTGGTAATTTTACCATAAATTTCCAAAAATTACCATAAATTTCCAAAAAGATTATTCTTATTGTTTCTCAAATCGAAAATTTCCTGCATTTGTTACAAAAAATATCGTGTGCAACAGGTGCTGAAAGTAGACAGTTGCAACTCTTGTGAACTTTACAGTACTTGCCATCGGCTCATCTTCGGGTCGCCTCTGGCTCGTACAGCAAACTTCACACTCGTTTGGAACTGCCTACTTTCCGCACTTGTAGCACAATATACTATTTCCTTACTAGGGCGCCTTGAAACCGGCAAATGTACGAGAAAAAGACGTACAAATTTTTAACCCTTTTTTTAACGGGGTACAAAAGCCCCAAAATTCGAGCGAAGGCCACTTTTCAGTATATAGTTCAGACGGTTCCGCGGAAAATTAATTAACAGAAAAAACCACTAACGAATGAGATTTCTTATCGAACCTCAAAACGATAAAGAGATCCCATTCTAAAAGGTTGTTATTTGGAATTGCAAAGAAAAAACGTAAGGCAATAAAGAAATTTAAATGTACTCCTTTATTTCTGGCCAAAAGTCACTAGAGATTTTTCTTTGTAAATACAAATAGTTAAGTGAAAAGGTGGAAGTAAAGGTGCTCGTTCGCTGACGTGTTGTAAAGAGTGTGCGCGTGAGCCCCTTATGAACTCGTGTTGTCCTATGTCGTGGACAACGAAACCAAGTATCAAAAAAAAAATATATTTGGGTGCAAATGAAAGGAATGAACTCCGAAAATAAAGTTCGGATTACGTTCATTCCATGCGGTAGTTATACTATTTCAGTACCTTCAAGGCTATAACTTATACGGGGTGAAAATTCAGGGTTTTGGCAGAATATATGTGACGTGCGCCGAAGAAAGGGGGCTTACTCTGGAAAAATCGAAATCGAGGTTTTTACACCTTTCGATAGTTTTTGAGTTGCTCTTTTTAATGAAACCATCGAAAAAAATTTCCGAGCGTTATTATTGTTAATAATTGAGTTGATAGGTACCCGAGAAATCGTGCTTTCGCTCGAGAGCTCGAGATCCCGTGAAACACCTCCCACCACTCACCACTACATCTCCGCGTCTCATCTTTACCCCGTCCGTGAGCAGCGCCGCTATATGCGTGAGAATGTAGTGGCAAGCGGAGAGGGAAGATTTCGTGGTCTTCCCCTCGGTCTTCCCTCTCTTCTAAAAGTCGCCTCTATCGGGTCGACTTCGACCGCTCGTCCTGAAAAATCTCACTTTCCAGAGTAAGCCCCCTTTCTTCGGCGCACGTCACATATGTATTTATCTTTTCATGTGAAATTCAGCCTATTTTTTCAAAACATCAGCACATTAATTTTCATTTCAATGGTCTAAAACTTGGAATATGTGAAAAAACTTTCCGCTCACTAAATTATAGGTTATAACCCCTTGGATGTGGTGAATTGAATAATAATCGATCGCCCACAAATAAACAAAAAAAAATAACAGCTTGTGATGGGATGGCAGTATGAAGCCTCTGCAATCTTGTCCATAAATTAAGAAGGGAATAAGAAAAAATATTATCCTGGTTGGGTTGTAACAACCTTCCGATTGGGACTTCAACTACTTTGTTGTCGTTGGACACAACTAGCAATTTTGCTTCGGGTACTTTGACACCATCAATTAAAACACTGGCGCAGATGTATCCAGGGGACCCCGTAACGAAACGCCGTGGGATTCTTGGAGGAAGTACAAGTAGCTGGCGTTTCTTTGGTTGAACTGTCGTTGGTTGGTTCTGTCATCTTCGTAGTTTCAGGTTTCTTATCTTTTTGACCTCGAATCCGGTCTTTGCGTTGAGCGTTTATGCGCTTATGTTCTATCATGTCATTTTTATGTTCATGGACGTTAAGATGTATTCGCGCTGACACCTCGTTACATAGATCACGCGACTATAGTCCTATCGGTACTTGTTTCTTGATGTCTTTGATGTGTTTGATAGACATGCCCAGGTCTTTACAGATTCAAACTTTACTGTAGAAGCATTTTATTGCGTGTCTTGATGCCACTGTATCCTCTCAGTCATCCTTAATTTCTGTGTAGCACTGCCGGTCACAATAAATGGTTTCGTGAAGGCTTGTGGAAATGCCTCGTGAAACTCTTCGCACCCATCTTATACCAAACACGTGACCCGTCGATGAAATGCGCACGAGCTTCTTCGAACATGAAGCTAGCAGGCCACTGGTATAACGTCCTTATTCCATTTACTGTCTGCAGACAATCTTTACCCTTAGAGATTCTAATTTCTCCATTAATGTCCTCAATAATCTATTGGTGTCTAGTATAACTTGGTAGTTTGTGCTGGGTTGATCAGTTGAGGCATCTTATTCTTCTCTCAGGCTTAAAATAGTTACAACCCAATATGCCGAAGGCATATTTGTGCAGAGTTAAATTTTTTTGTTAATAGTCGGTGTGGCGATGTCCCGGTATATATCATCAGTCATGGACGCAATTTTTTAATGCATCCAAGTGATCTGATAAAAGCAGTATGCCTAATTTGACATATTGGGCAAAGCCTTGTTTTTTTATCCCACCATCCATGGGCTTGGTTACAGTCATGTGCATGGTGGGGGCCCAACAGCTTAAGGTGGGATCCTAACCACCAGAACCTCGGTAAAAGTACATTGAAAAATTTCCAGAGGTACCAGCTCAGGGATTGAACCCTGGACTACTAACGTGAAGTCCAAGCGCCAAACCGCCTGAGCCAACGAGGCTTATTAAAAAATGTGGAACCTCATTTTTGTCTCAGGCTTAAGATGGTCACAGCGCAATATGTCAAAGGCATTTTTTGTTTGACTTGGATTTTTGAATAATTTTCACGGGACTGTCTCGTTATACGGGGTGTCCCAATGCTCAAGGTACATTTCTATATTTTTGAATCCCTTATAAAAAATGGAGTCGAAAGTAATGATGAAAATTTGTTGTAAAGTTAATAATTAATAAGTCATTAACAACTAAATATCATCCACTCAGAATCACACGTTAGATGGACGACAGTTCGTGTGACTTTGACAAGAGTGTGTGCGCAAAGAAGCTGATGCCGTATAATTTCACATTTTCAGGAGGTTGTGAATGTCCATGGTTTGACTTCACACGGCAACTGCGCGACGAGATATTTAAATCTTAGAAAATATATTTTATTCAAAATCGGACGATTTTCGCGTATTCCCGTCCTCATCTCGGAGCGGGAACTGCACGATTCTAGGTGGGGGTTTTTCTCGTCCGCCGGACGGGAATACGCTGAAATCGACAACTTGCGCATGTCAAATGATGGCATTCCCTCTCCTTTTTCACTGTGGCACGTGAAATATGGGGAGTTGATGTTTTTGGTACGGTGCTTAGTGCACAAACTCCCCGAGTGGCGCATTATCAATGTGCCGCTGTCCACGAAACACACCGTTTAAATTTTCCCGCATTTTTGACTCGAGCAACTAGCGCACCTACCGACGAACAGGTTCACCTGCTTTTGTAATCTCATAACAATCATTAGTTTGATCATTCTTCAGAAAGAATCGGTTTTTTTTAGGTCGGGGGGGCCCCGCCCCCAAACCCCCCCGGCGGGGGCTTCACCCTCTGCACCCCCACCAAGGCTGCGCCCTGGACCCCGCGCTCGCCCCCCCCCC
>CAKNXH010059249.1:70583-89749 GCA_932178445.1 Andricus quercusramuli | reverse complement strand
ATGACACAATATACTATTCCTTCAGAATACATGTTCAATTATTTTTACTTCCTTTAAGCATTTTAACGTCCTTCAAGTATTTTGAATGATGTAGAATTCAAACAAATTCTTAGACACTTTTACTTCTTTCAATTCTTTTAAAGTTTTTTTGTTAATTCTCTTGAAATTTTTACAATACACCATGAATTATTTTAAATTTCTCTAAGTCTTCTGTATTCTTCGAATTCTCCGAATTCTTCTGAATGGTCTGAAATATTTTGTATTCTCTGTAATCTTTTGAATTCTCTTAATCAGTTTGTATTCTCTTAGTTCTTTAAAACTTCTATGAATTCTTCTTAATTCTCTAATTTCTTCTGAATTCTCTAAATTCTTCTGAATTCTCTGTATTCTTTGAATTCTCTGAATTCTTCTGAATAGTCTGAAATATTTTAAATTCTCTGCAATCTTTTGAATTCTCTTAATAATAATAATAATAATAAATCTCTATTGAGTTCGTAACAAGAAGGATATGTACATGGCAGACAGAGTTAACATAAGAACCCAAAGGGCGAGGTACAGCTCAAAGCTGCTTTTAAACCTAACCCTCTTAATCTAATTTAAAATATAAGTAAACGACACTTAAAAACTATGGCTTGAATATATAGTTTTCGAGATCATTGCAGAAAGAGATAGAAACTGATTGTGGTGCCATAATGCGAAATACTCTAGAACTTATATTAAAATACGGAACTTGAAATAAAAGAAGACAAGAATCAAATTACTTATTATGAAGAGACAAATGATGTTACCGTGCGAAGGCGTTCAGTTATTTCCTTCCTTACAGTGGGGATGGAGTAAGAAGCCAGCGGGTTTTTTAAGCTGTTTAAGAGACGTGGAGCCGCGTGGGAAAAAATGGATTCCCCTTTCCATGTGTTCGCTCGCGGGACATATAGCTTGCCATCGGATCTCATTGCAAGAGATTTTCTAGCTCGCTCATCTTCTACAAATGACAATAAATCAAATAAATATTCTGGAACGCCCTGCGAGAGGACCCTGAAAGAGAGGACACATAGTTGCACTTCCCATCTGTACTTCATTTTCAGCCAGCCAGATTCTTCCAAAGCGGGTGTAATATAGTCGTATTTTCTAATTCCATATGTGAATCTGAGGCACGCATTTTGCACCCTCTGTATCCTCTCTCTCAGAGTGGCATTTAGGCAAGGGCCGTATATCGTATACGCATATTCAAAGAGGGACAGTACCAATGACTGACAAAGCAACAGTTTTACCCTGAGTGGAAGCGAGCGACGGAAGGGATACAACTTTCTTAATCGCAGATACGCCGCTTTGATTTTAGTTTTTACATGATCCTCGAAACTCCAAATGGATTGCATTTTAAGACCTAAGTTTTTCGCTTGAGCTACGATAGACAACACGGATCCGCCTATCTCAAAGTTGGGTAAACGAGCATCTTTAAAGTTGCTTATAGGAAGAATAACGGATTTAGCAGGGTTAATAACAAGAGCTCGCTCATCAGCCCACCTCGCGATGAATTTCAAAGCCAGGGACAACACTGCTGTACCGACATCTAGATCGTCCAGTTTGCAGCGTATATATACCTGTGTGTCATCCGCATACATGTGGATCGTGACTTTCACCTTGCCTCCGGATACCGCTTCCAAAATCGACAGGAATTTCATTAAGGGGTCTGGAAGGTCGTTGGTGTCAACAGAGAAAAGAGGCGGACTAAGAACAGCACCTTGTGGGACCCCTTTACATAGGGGTCGGATGGGTGACGATCGAGAGGTTAAGGTGTTCGATATTTCCACTCGCTGGCTTCTATCCGAGAGAAAGCCACTAAACCAAGACATTTCTTTCCCAGAAATTCCCTCAGATTTTAGTTTGGCTAGAAGAAGTTAGTGATCGAGGGTTTCGAACGCCCGAGTTAGAGCGAGTAGGGCTAAAATAGTGATTTCCGAACAGTCCAGTGACCGGCCTTTCTCGTCTGATACATGAAGCAGGGCTGTAGCTGCCGAGAAACCTTTCCTGAAACCAGGCTGGTGATTTGAGAGGATCCCATTATTGTTTATGTATGGCGAAAGCTGCTAAAGGCAAATTTTTTCCAGGATCTTTGACAGATAAGGAAGAATAGTAATGGGGCGAAAATCCTTGTAGGAAGTTGGTCGGTCACATTTTAGAAGAGGGCGGATAATGCCTACTTTCCACGCTGTAGGGAATATCCCTGTCCTCAGAGAGGAGTTCACAATTTCGAGTAAAGCAAGCAAGCAGGAGGGGACACAGATGAGAATCGCGGAACTATTTATACCATCGGAGCCGGTAACCGTAGATTTAGTTGATTTAATCGCTGCATACAACTGACCGAGGTCAACCTCGTGGAATTGGAAAGGTTGACTATTACTTACTTCGGCTGCCTCCAGGAGATCTTGAATTATTTTGACCGATGCCGTTGCTGGAGGGAGGGTATCAAGGAGGAAGTTGTTGATCTTCGTTGGATCAAGGGGAAGGTCCCCCACGAGCATATTCCCTGCCCAGACCAGATTCCCGCTTGGTTAACCCTTTCCCATATTCGCTTAGATGAGGGCCTTTCCGGGAAGCTAGACAGAAATCCGACCTTTTCGCGACGCAGGGCCGCCGTAGTGAGATTACGGAGATAAGTGTATTTGGCGTGATTGGGGCCTGTTCTATACCTTCGCCATTTGGATCGTGCTCTATCCCTGGCTCGCGACATCTTTTTGACCGCATCTGAGAACCATGGAGGTTTGGGTCTGGCAATTCTGAATTTTCGAAGTAGGCAAAAGGAGTCTATCAAGGGTAGGACAGTTTGAGAGAAGCAGTTCACCTTGTCGTCCACCGTTTCAGCCATTTGTACATTGTCCCAATTCGCCGCTCTTGCCGCCCTATCGAAAATATCTATATCTACTCTTTTGAAATCCCTCCCAAAGCGGAGTATACCCGGCTTAGAGACTGTGCTCACATCTAGCATGCAGAAAACCATATCGTGATCAAACGGTTTTGACAATTTAATGACTCCAGAATCCGACGGCTGTAATTTTTCACTTATCAAGATTAGATCGATTGTTGAAGAGGAATTATCTGTAGTACGCGTAGGTTCGTCGATAATCTGATTTAGGGCAAAAGAGCGAATGAGATCATTAAGCTTCCCCCAACCCGGCTGGTCCGTGCGAGAGACATCGATATTGAAATCTCCTGCACATAATATACAGTCCGCTGCACCACTCGCATGAATCATCACGTCCTCTAAATCGTCATCCCAAGCAGAATTCGACTTAGCACTCCTGTAGACAGCTACGAAGCCAATTTTTATTTTTTTCAGTTGTATTATTATTGCGCAGTTGTCTACAGGGATTTCCTCTGTACACCGCCCCCCCCCCCCCCCTAGAAGGCATCGAATCATCGACTAACAAGTCGAACCGCAAGTCGTCTCTAATATATGTCAGTACGCCTCCCCCTCTACGAGCAACAAGGTTCCTTCGGTCCGTACGTATCACATTGAAGCCATTAATCGCCACCGCTGATCTGGGAATTTCTTTATGAAGCCAGGACTCGGAGATAGCTATAATATCTAAATTATGTAGGTAAATTAGGTCTATAATATAATTTAACTTTGGTAAAAGAGATCTAGCATTAATATGTCCTACACGTAATGATCGTAAATTAGAATTATTAGCGGACGTTTGGTTAAGGCCCGGAGGTGAGACATCAAAAACACTGGCCGAAGAACTAAGATGATTAACAGAGAAAGACGTAGGTACGAAAGGGGGCCCCAAACTACTGCTACTAGAGTCGCACGAGTTGCTGAAATATGAACTGGAGAAGTTTACGCCAGATAGAGTGTTTAACATACCGGTAGTATCTGGATGTCTTAGGTTAGGGCACGAACGTTGTGGAGAAGAGCCAGTGGTGTCTGAAGGTCTAAGCTGAGAGTAGTGTTGCGACGAAGAATCAGGCACGTGACCATTAGTTGGCTGGTTTAAGGAGGCAAGTCAGGACTGAGCTGACGTCGATGGTGAGCTTTCCATGACGTATCTTTTCTTTGACTGACTTCACGCGCAAGTAACAATCCATTGATTGGTTTTGGTTCACGTGTACTGCCCCTCCCTCCAAGTTAGAATCAATTTCGTGGACTGTTAGTGATTTTTCGTTTCTTATTTTAAAGGAGATCAGGTCTGAGCGAGCCCTAGCATTAGAGAGCCGAGCGATTATTGGTTTCGGCTGGTTCTGAGCTTTAGATGGAATGCGAAAGACATCCTCAATATCCCCCTTAAGCAGTTTGGAGCCGGATAAAACCCCAATTTTCTCAACAATACTCGTGAGATCTTCGTGAGCAGACATTGGAAAACCCGTAATAATTACCTCTCTGTCTCTGATCGCATCTTCCAAGCGGTTAATCCTTTCTCCATGGAAAACTTTTATATCTTCTATGGCTGCTTTCTGAGCGGAATTTTCTCTAGCTAACTGCTCTTGTGTAGCTTCAACTTTGGAGATTCTGGAACACACCGACTCAATTTTGCCGAGAAGGTTATCGTTTTGAGCAGTGATCGATTGTAGCTGGGCCGAAATGGAAGCCGAATCAGCACATTGCAGTTTCAAGGTTTCACTTGTTTTCGCTCCGATTGCTTCCACTTTATCGAGACGCTCGCAGATCAGATTAAGTTTGGCTAGTATCATCCCAGAAACAAGATCAGGATCAGCAGAAGGTTGGCTACTGAGGGTTGTAGGAGCAGGTTGTTGATGGAGGATTTGTTCTGTTGGACTTATTGGTGCGGGCTGCGTGAGTGACGTATCCTCCTTCGTTGAACTCAACAGGGAATTGTGACAGCTGAGTAGAGTATCCTCCGAAAGAACATTGCGGTTAGAAGTTCCTAAAGAGTGAGAAGCTGGGGCCCCTTCGCCAAGAATAATATCGCTCATGATAAAAGAAGAGACTTTGGAAGCCTCATCAGCAAAGCTGAAGCTGGAGTGGCACTGCCTGCAGACCGTAAGGGCTTTTTTCTTGTGAGGAATCTCATAGAACTCAGTGCATTTCGGGTGGTAGGCTTCGTTGCATGATTCACAGTAGATAGCAACTCTTTGGATTGTACCCCCGCATGTATTACAGTTGGGCTTTAAACTGATGTTCTTAAGGTCTGTATTGTGCATCATAATGAAAAATATCGTTAACGTTCAAAAATAGATGACAGGGATAAAGATCCCTTCGCGCAGGCAACCCGATCTACTCCCGTGCCAAGTACAATGTTATAGTAGGATTTAGGCTCCGTAGCCGCTACGCTGTCAGCACATTGGAAAGCGGACCAATGAAAACGTATCCGTTACGTTAGCGGTAAATGCAAGCAACACTCACCAAACCTTTAGAAGGCAAATTATGAATGACGATTGTAAAGCTCTGCTCTGCCGAACGAACACCTTATCAGGAAGTAGACGCCTTCTTCAACACCACAAAATCACTAATAAAATAGTCAGTTCAAACACCGAGAAAATCGAAAATACCGGAGCCGACAAAACAGTCAAACTGCACAGTTAGCCACCTAACGGAGAAAATTAATCATTTTGTATTCTCTTAGTTCTTTAAAACATCTATGATTTCTTCTAAATTCTTTAGTTTCTTCTGCATTCTCTAAATTCTTCTGAATTCACTGAATTCTTCTGAATGCTATGAATTTTTCTGAATTCTTTGATTTCTCCCGAATTCATTGAATTCTTTGATTTCTTCTGAATTCTTTGAATTCATCTGAATTCTCTGAATTCTTTTTAAGTTTTCTGACTTCTCTTGACATCTTCAGAACACACGTTGAATTATTTTGACTTCCTTGAAGTATTTTGAATTCTGTGGAATACAAATAAATTTTTAGAATTCACTTGTACGTCTTTGAATTATTTTGAATTTCTCCAATTCTTTTGCACACTCAACGTTCTCTCAATTATTTTTAATTCTCTGAATTATTTAGAGTTCTCTGAAATCTCTGAATTCTTTTGAAGTCTCTGAATTCTCTGAATTCTTTTGAATTCTCTGAATTCTTTTGAATTTTCTAAATTCTTTCGAATTCTCTTAATTCTTTTGAATTCTCTTAATTCTTTTGAATTTTCTTAATTCTTTTGAATCCTCTAAATTCTTCTAAGTTTCTCCGAATTTTTTTAAATTACCTAATGCTATACAAACCTATAGTCGTTTGAATTCTCTGAATTCTGTTACAATTGAACATCTCCGGAACAAAAGGGGATACGCGTGAATTCAGCTTGAGAAGTATTGTCCTGAAATTTTACATATAAATTTGTTCGAATTTTAATTGAAAGGACTGATACTTGCAGATAATTTTAAGGCGCATCTTTTTCCCCTTTGCAAATATTTTCAGGTATTACAGTTTTTAAAGTAATTGATAAACTAGATTTTTCGGAAACAAAAAATTTCAATCTTTTTTCACTTCAACTCGCTTTTTTTAATTTAATTTCGAGAATTTATTAATTTTTATTAATACCAAATTACATTTTTGTGTCTTCTGAAACTGTTTAAGGAAGAAAAACAGAAATATTTTAATAAATAAAAAAGTTGGTAATTTTTTTTTAATATGAAAACTCTACCCAAAAAAGGATCTTAAAAAAGTTTGAAACATGTGTGCAAAATTAAAAACCGATTTAGTCCTAATTAGATGTTTACTCATTGCAATTGTTCAGTTCATCGTTTGACTCATGATTAAGAAATCATTCGGGTAGTTTTTGCTTCAAAGAATAAAACAGGCAAGGCTTCATTTTGACGCCAGAGTAGAATTATTGGTACTCATTACTAAAACCTTTCGATTTCTGAATATAATTCATTACTTCCGATGGCATGACTGGAATTTATGTTTTAAGACTTTTTGGTGTAGCCTATTAAATATGTTACGTCCCGCGACTAGAGACAAACAAAATAACTTATTACTTTATGTAAAGGTTAAGTTTAAACTGCTGCGCCTGAAATCTCACCCAATTATGTCAATTAGAAAATACACTCTAAATCAATGTCAAAACGAAAACAAGTATTAACTCGCCTACATCGAATGATCTTTCAAATTGTACGGATCGAGTAAAGACACCACGAGGCTACTGTAAAAGATTTATTAGATTAGTCGTATGACTCCAGCCGAAATATTGATATTAATCAGGATCTAGACTGACAGCATTGTATAAACTTAAGAATCTATGTGAAGCACCTGAAGACTCCGGAAGATTACGCTAAATGTAAATTTAGCTATTTGTATGTCACGCGCCGAAATATCAATATGTGACATTGAACAAGTCATATCTTGTCACGCATATCCTACCTTCTGTGGACCAGTAGAAGGTTAATTGGACCGATTCTATTCCATACGCCGAACTTCCGAATAGAAAGGTGTTAGAGTCGAGGATTTCCACGATTGATTATCGAGTTTGGGGATTATATAACCTGGGCCCCATCGAGGGACCCTCCAGTTTCAGTACAGCAGTTCAGTTCTATTCAGTCGCGCCGCTTCGGTTATACCACGGAATAATTCATCGTTCGTTCTCACCCAGTAAAAAATCTGGGGATCTCCAGTGTCTTCATATCATCGTCCAAACCTCGTTCATTTCAGCAAGATTTAGGTTTATCGCACACCATACAACAATGAATACAGCGAGATCTAACAGATACTGCACCATTAAGAAAACCATCACCAATCCCTATGTCAACTTCAATAAACTCAAAGAAAAGGTTGTAAAATAACAAGTTATTAATAAACCCTCAATTCATTATAATAGTTCGCCCCTTCAATTGAATTATTTTTTAGAGGTTTAGAGGTATTCGGAGGCTTATTAAGAGGAAAATTATCAGGGGAGGCACGAAAATGTATTTATGGGACTACCTATGCGACTATTGAGGAATTAATCGATAAACTCAGAAGAATATATGCCCTCGCTAAAAGTTTTTACAATTGCAAGTGGAATTAGGATACCCATATATGTGGGAAATGAAAATGTGCCCTTCTATGCATCGCGAATAAAAGAAGTAGCCGACAAAATCCATGACGCTCACAGAATAAGCAACGATGGACTGGTAGACAACACGTTCAGAACAAATTTAGAAAGAGATGCAATTCAGTGTTTTATCTGCGGATTACGACCTGAATTAGAAATCCGCGTAAGAAAAAAACCAACATTTAGGGAAGTAATTAACGACACCATAGACCTCGAAAGAAATCTAGCAGCCCGGTCTGCATTGAGAAGGGAAAATCCAAAAAACAGTACCTTGAGTAACAGTGCGATGGGTAGAAATAACCAAGTGTACGTATCAAAAGAAATATGTTAAATTTGCAAAAAATCAGGTCATGTAACCGAAAAATGTTTTTATTCGGAAAAGGCTCAAGAAGCTATTAGTAACAAACAACCTCTGAAATTAAAAAAACAAAAGCGACAACGACAATGGAATTATAATAACAATTACAGCATGTTGGCCGTAGCATTGCTACTGACACCCTGTCAGTAGCATGGGAAACACTTTTTCATGCCAGACAGGCAGAGAACGAAGAGGTCTTACGAATCAAACAGCTGGCTAGCAGGAACATCTGCGACATACGTTAAGCAGTGAAATATCAACTGTTTCTACAGAGGATGCTTTGGCTAGCGTTAGCTATTTGCAGCGAACCACTTCAACAGAAATACCGTGGGAGAGCATCAAGTAGGATACCACAATGAATGAGGAATTGATGCGTCTCTATGATGAAAGTGCGAAGTTTGAAATCTCACACAAAAAAGGACAAAATTTTACAACGAAATTTGCCGCAAAGTATCCTCAAATAGAGAAAGTCGCACTAAGAGATCTTATCGCTAAGGTGAAGGACATCAGGACTAATCTACTCATCTCAGGAGATCGAGCAATGGAAATTAAACAACAGGTTGATTTGGAGTGAAAAAACAAAGGCAATGAACAGCAGTTAGAGGAAGCCGCGTCATACGAACAAGCAGCGGCAATTGATGTTCTTCCTCAACCTGGTGATGATCCAACAACTACCTCATCCTCCGGAGGTAGATGGCCTAATACAACCAGTGCCAAAAGCAGAGATTCAACAACAAAGGAGGCGATTAAAATGGACATACCATATGAACAGAGATGTGATGCGCTTTTATTTTTTGGCAAAGAAACGTGGGCAAAGTGTAAGGAGAGAACATCATCTTCTCATCTTAATTAAGTATTCAGGACGAGCCACAAGAATGAATGAGCAGAATCTAGCAGATCAAAAACGCTCAATATCTTTAAACAAATTGCTTGCGGCTGTTGAAATAGCTGCCATCGAAATGGAAGTGGAACAGCAGCTTCCTATTGATGAACTTACATTGGAAGATGTGGACAACGAAGACTTGATTGCAGCTGAAGGCATAGGTGCTAGGGATAATGAACATCAAGCACCGGATCCACTAGAACCACATCCGGTCATTATAAACGATGATCTAAACAGCGATTTCCCAGAACAACTACAGCACCTTGAAAGGAATTTTGGTCATGCTTTACTAGAGTGCAGACATGTAGAACCAACAAAAAGGCATTCACTGCCCAAGATGAACATCACAAATGATCTGGGGGCACTAATAGAATACCTGAACAGCAAGGTTTTACCTATGCATTTGAACGCAACACAAATTGCGTTCGAGGTGCAAACACTTGTATACTGTGCAGCTGTGGCAACCGTTAGAACGTTGGGCCGCAGAACCTTGGCCTATAAACGCAGTCTTTGCCCCAAGACAGGAGCGAGATCCACCTAGGAAGAACAGGTTGGATATGGATGTCAGCAAAGTAAGGTGCAAATTGGGTCGACTGACTCAATGTAAGAAAGGAAATCGAACCAGAAAGCTGATACACCATGTTGTTAAAATCATCCACCCTCGGTACATCGAGACATTGACACCAGCAATATTGGATGAGATTATAGACTCCCAGCAGCAGAGACTTGATGTTCTTACTGCTAGACTGCGTCTGTACAAGAAAAGTAGTGCAAAAAGGCAACAAAATCGAACCTTTCAGGCAGATGAAAGAAGGTTCTATCGTCAACTGAGTGTAAAGCAAAGTAACTAACAAGACACCGTAGTCCCTCAATTGGAAGACATGACTAACTATTGGTCAGGTTTTTGGGGTAAAACTAACAGAAGCAATTTGGACACTGCGTGGTTCCAACTAGAGAAAGCAAGAGCAAGCAATAACCCTGAAATGGAGCTGACGAACATCACAGATTTAAATGTTTCAGAAGTTTTGAAAAAAGCATGTAACTGGAAAGCTTCAGGTCCGGACATGGTGCACAATTTCTGGTACAAGTACCTGACTAGTGTGCATCCTGCGTTGGCACGGTGTTTTCAGAAGATCATCGAACATCCAGATCTGATGCCAGGCTTTATGCTGCAGAGTACTACGTATGTGTTGCCTAAAAAACCAGACGCTCAAAATCCAGCTGAATTTCGACCGATATCCTGTCTGCCAACAATAAATAAACGTCTTACAGCTATCATAGCAGATAAGATATATTCTCACTGCGACGAGAATGGCATCCTTACAGAAGAATAAAAATGATGTTGTAAAAACTCGCGAGGCAGTAAAGATCTCGTCACCGTAGACGCTGTTGCCATGACGCAACCTCGTAAACATCAAAGAAACTTGCACACGACATACATTGACTACAGGCAAGCGTTTCCTTCCGTATCACATGACTATTTGCTTGAAGTCTTAAAAATATACAAAATTTGTCCACGCATAATTGACTTCCTAAGTCGTGCGATGATGCTTTGGGGTACAAGAATCAAGTATGTTGATCATGGACAACCAAGGATAACTAGATCAATACGCATTACGACGGATATATTCCAAGGAGACTCCTTCAGTGCATTATGGTTCTGTTTAGCGTTGAACCCACTGAGCAAAACTCTAAATAGCATGTCTCATGGATTCAGAGTACATGATAACGAGGATGGTCATCAATTGACCCATCTTCTATATATGGATGACCTGAAGCTGTACGCTAGTTCGGACAAGAAACTCCAGCAAGTGATCGATGTCACAAAGCAGTTTTCCAATGATATCCACATGGAGTTTGGACTAGATAAATGCAGAACAGTGCATTTAATCAGAGGAAAATTAGGGACCGCAGAACAAGAGAACGATTTCGTGAATGACATCGAGGCAATGGCTGAGGGCGAGTCATATAAGTACCTGGGTATTCTCGAATCCAAGGGTATTCAGCATACGATAGTTAAGAAAAGCCTAACGACTGCCTTCACTACAAGACTCGGATTGGTTCTGAAGAGTTCTCTTAACTCGGGAAACAAGATCAGGGCAATCAACACCTATGCCATCCCTCTTCTCACGTACTCCTTTGGGCTCATCAAATGACCGAACACCGACCTCGAACGATGAAACAGAATCATCCGCGTAGAAATGACGAAACACCGAATGCAGCATAGAAATTCGGCGATTGAAAGGCTAGTTCTACCACGACAGAGAGGGGCCAGGGGCATTGTAGGTGTCAGAAAACTGTGTGAGTCACAAGTTATACAGTTGCGGGACTATTTTCACAGCACGCGAGATGTTACGCTTTACAATACGATCTGTGAAGCGGATCTCGACTACACGCCCTTGACTTTGTCCTCAGAGGAGGCCTTGAATATCAGCGCATAAACCATAGAGGAATTAGAAACGCAATGGAGACAGAAAGCCATCCACGGCGAACACCCCAAAACCTCAGATCAATATGAAGTGGATAGTGAGGCATCCAACATTTGGCTGAGGAAGGGAGTCATGTATCCAGAAATGGAAGGATTCGTCATTGCGATTCAGGATAGGGTTGTCAGCACCAGGAATTATCGCAAACACGTGTTACATCAAGACGTGGTTGACCGGTGTCGATTATGTGGAGATGCCAGCGAATCCATCGAGCACATTATTGATGGTTGTCGCGTAATGGCTCAAAGAGAATATACGCACAGGCATAATGATGTGGCGGGCATTATACATCAACAACTTGCTCTAAACCTATGACTCTTAACAGAATGGATGCCTTTCTATAGATACATTTCAATGCCCGTTTTAGAAAACGAAGATTACATCTTAAATTGGGATGCTACTATCGAGACTGATCATAACATCCGAGCCAATCGACCCGACATCGTGATGCGAGAAAAAAAAGGTGGAAGAGTCTACATCATCGACATTGCTTGTCCACTCAACCGAAATTTGCAGGCAACCTATGCATCCAAAATCCATAAGTATAGCGAGCTAAGGCATGAAGTAAAGGCAATATGGAGGGATGTGAAACATGTATTATATATATATGTGAAACAACTATTTATCCTATTATGATTTCGGCTACAGGCAATGTGCACGCAAGATGCACTGAACATCTTGAGCATTTAGGAGTCAGTAGGGTACTGGCGGCAGATCAGAAGGCGGTTTTATTAAACACCTGTTGCATTATAAGAAATTTCCTAGACCATCAGGAAGCCAGTGACTAAGAACCTATGGCGTGATACATGCTAGTTCTAAGAAAGCATCCACGGCCGCTGTGTAAGGATAACAGCGGTAAAAACAAACTGCAAACTACACTATGCTTCTAATTTTGTACCTTCAACATCATTGCGAATGATTTTTAACATCGTAATAAATTAACTTGTAACACCCTCATGTCATCAGTCACTTGACTTAGTTCGTGGCTATGACGAAAACCGGGTTCACCCGAGAAAAAGTTAAAACAAAAAATAATAACAGACCAAACGGAAAATTTGACCCAGGAACATTCGAAAATAATCATAATAGAAACGATCAAAGGTACTCCCCTAACTAAGAAGTAATTTGTAATTATTACAAGAAAACCGGGCATATGGTAAGAAGTTGCGAATCGAGACTAAAAAACTAACAACGACAACGAGAACCACAGAACCAGGGAAACTCCAGTGGTCTACCCAGCACGGATGTTCTGAGGGAGAACTAAATCAAGAACAAAAGGCATCCACCTTCAACAATCAAACAACCACAAAAGTAAGAAGGCCTAATAAATCCGGCATGAATGGTGATCGATGCCGGCGCGGGTCGAAATTTAATCTAATTAAAAGCTATAAAACATATAAACTACACTTCAAAATGCCTGGAAATAAGAAATGATCATTACCCTTTTGAATCAAATCAAATATTAATCATTCCCCCTCGAACAGTTACAACATCTTTTGTTCATATTAAAAAAACCATCACAAATGAAGGCTATATTCCCCGATTACACATAAAAGACGGAATCTATGCAGGAGATGCAGTAGTAAGAAATTATGATGGTAAAGCATATTTAAAATTCGCAAATACAAACGAAACAGCAGTAACAATATCTATTCCGACAATTAAAATACAAGAATTTGAAGAACTATACTTTAATAACACCAAAAAATTTAGTGACTCTGAGGAACTGAATGACGATGATATAACCAATAAAATACTGAACAATTTTCTAAACACGGATAACTCTTTGGACAATCCATGCAAATTTTATAATATTACGGGTGAAGATAGGGCAGAATATATTAAAAACTTCTGCGTTCAGACCATCTAAATCAGACAAATACGAGCACATAGAAAGATTGAAAGTAAAGCTGCACTAGATACCCTCCGTTTATTAATTCGAAAATATGACCTCTGCGAGAATGTCAACTCACAAACTTACGCGGGAAAAACAAAAATGGTAGATCAGGAAGTACAAACTGATCCTCACCCAAAGTTAGTCTCTTGGGAAAATTCTTGTAAATACTGTAATACACAAAAACACAAAACTAATAAATGCCCTCGAATAACTTCAAAAACGCGAAAAGATAAATCCACGAAAATCCCATCACGCCGTGCATTAGCTCTCCCAAACACCTTCGACCGCATGTTCAACTTCACAAGAACAACCAGTATAACAAAACTGTAACTATTTAAACATGTCAAGTAAAACATGTTAATATTCTATTTTCTTCTTTTTTCAGTGGTTCGAGAAGCAAAACGAATCACCCACTTCCAATTGGAATTTCTCTAATAACATTCCTCATTTTCCGAACAGGTTCAACTCAAACCCCCTATATAAATACCCCAAATACCCATTCGCCAGAAATTTTCCTTAAGCCAATTTTTCTATTTCGAGTTTTTCCAAAAATATTCATTTTTTTTTGTCTCATGTCGAAATTGCAGAATAGATAGAAACACCAAAACCATAAACACCTTCCAACCGAAAATTACATAGAGCTTTCTAACTCTTGCACGAATTTCCCAAGAAAAACAAAATTTAATTTGAACCCTTCTATTCCCAGACCCACTGTTTGATCCACCATTTCACTCTGAATCTTTACACTTTCCCGTTCGTTTCTCTTCTCATATTTCAGAAATACTATAATTTTCTAAAATCTTACACTTCGTCCACGAAAATCAATTACTTTTTTCACTAACAGTACCTATTCTCTCTTCAGATGAATTTTGTCTATTCAAACCTCACCCTCTACCTATAATTCCTGATTTCAATATAAACAAAACCCCTCTATTCAACAAATTCAACTACTTTGTCCTGATAACCAAAGACACTCATTTAATGTTCAAAACCAAGGAATATTGCAAATATAATCAAACTGTAAACTAATTCCTTCTAACCCATTCTATTATTCACGATATAATCTAAAAGAACTAGTTCACTCTATTTCCTTGCCTCAATCATCTCTTGCGTTCACTTATGTCACGCCCTCCTTAATTAATTAATCTACGCAATCACCCAAAATGTTTGAAAAATTCCTGACACAATTTCAATATAAAGAAGACATACCCTTATCTTTTCTCGAGAACCAGATATTCATAACAGGGAGTCTCGTTTGAGCAGCCGAGCTGTAAGGACGTGTTTGTTGTTGCTCCGTCCTGTGCCGTGAGTTTAGAGTGTTTGACTTGCGCTAAAAATTTTACCCAGTGCTGTGATGCCGTGATGTTACTGTTGTTTTTAATTTTGTGATTCTAAACTTGGGGCGGTTATTTATATGGGTCAGGCATTATTCACTTGTAAAGTGTTCCTAGGTTTTCTGAACTTTTTACGCCTGCTCGTATGCTGAGGTAATAAATCCTTCGCACCCGCAACTTAATATGGCGACCTTTGAACAGATGCAGAGCTTGATGTCACGCCTAGAAAAAAAGCTCAAAGCGGAAATTCATTCAGTGGAAAAAAACATACTAGAAAGCACCTCAGCGATCTTGCAGAGATGTGAAGCCAAAGTTGATGCAGTCGAAAAGGAAAATGCCGAGCTCAAGTTGGATATCGCAAGGCAGGCTCAACGGCTTGATAAGCTTGCAAGAAGAAACAACTTGATACTTTTTGGCATGTATGATGACCCAACGGAAACACCACCCGCGCTAGATGAAAAAATACGGAATCTACTCGTTACCAAATTGGATATAGCACTGAACCGGGAGTCGATTGATGGAGTTCGCCACCTTGGTCAATTCAGCTGTGGCAAAATGAGACCTAATTTGAAGCACGCTATTCTTCAAAACCGTTCGAAACTCAGAGGTACAAATGTTTTCATTGAGCATGACTTGGATCCGGAGTCTGTTAAAATCCGCAAAGCTCTGAGCCAGGAAGCAGCAAAACTAAAAAACGCAGGACTGAAAACGCGTATTAGTGGTAACCGCCTGCGAGTTAACAATCTCATTTACAGCTTGGATGATTTAAGAAGATTGAGCCTGCAGGAAATAATTGGAAATAATGTTTCAAATACTGAAGTGCTTAACGACGAGAGTGCTACCACTCTTGTAAACAATAACATGCCACCTGCACCTGTCGCTTCGAAACTCTCTCTGACGTCACAAGCAGGGACACACAGTGATGGGTCAACGACATTTGTAAATGTCAATACAGCTGCTATGCCCAAAACACAGCTGGGTAGTATGACGTCTGAGAAGAAGATAGCCAACACCAACCATTCTAAACCTAATCAACTCATTTCTTCAAGGAAAAGAAGGGGTGATCCTCAAGACGCGGGCTCTCTTAACAAATATGTGAATAGGGGAACTCCTACAGGGTCTAGGCAACACACAGACTGACTGGTTGGATCTTCCACGGAAAGGGCAGGAGTTTCAAGTTTTAGTTCTGCGGATGTCTCACCAAATGGAGAAATATGTAAACATACCTCGAGGTTTAGTGTCTGTTATTGGAATATCAGTGGTTTTAATAATTTGTGTAACTTGGATGTAAAGCAGAAATCATACTTAACTAGTCACTGTGTGATTTATATAGGTGAGTCATGGCTCACAAACACATCTGTGAAACTGCCGAAATTTTTAGATGGTTTCACCCCCTATTACTCTGTGGCTGTCAAAGAAAAAAGTAAGGACCGTGGCAGTGAAGGGCTAATTACATTAGTCAAAAACTGCTCTGTCTATTCACAATGCAAACTTGAAGTCAGTAATTTATATCTATTTGTGAAACTGACCTTCGAAAATTCCTTCACTTTGCATATCGGTAATATATATTTTCCCCCATCAGCAAACTCGGACTTCTGTATTATTTTTATTATTATTATACCATTAAGCCTTTTCCCTTCAGGGGTAGGCGTGACTTGCTTGGTTGGAAGGTAGTGAAATAGGTATATAGGTATGAGGTTGATCGTTATATGGGTATAGGGTGGATGGGTATGTAGGTGTTATGTATAGATGTTTTAGATTGATCTGGAGTTCTCGTGTTATTTATATAAATGACAATTTCACTCCGCAACGCTGCTCCGACCCAGGTTGCTGATCAATCTCTCTAGCGATCACCCCAAGTGAGGAGTCTCACAAAATTATTATGTATGGTTCCCCACCTGGGCCCATTAGTATCTAAGGTCTTTGTTTCAGGCATCATTCACTCTATTGTCACTCTGTTTATAAACTATTTGTCGCCACATATTTCTATCCTGGCATACTACTCTAGCTTCATTCACGTCCATGCATTTTTTCATGCAGGCTCTTGTATTTCTATGGCTTCTTATGTCTCTTCGTATTAGTGTCTCATTCACAAATTCTAACCATTCTTTCGGCGGTCTACCTCTGGGCATTCTGCCATTTACTTTACCTTTATACACTTGCTTGGTCAGTCGTTCATCTTTCATTCTTTCAAGATGTCCGAACCACCTTAGCTGAATTCTTTCCCATATGTCAACTAGTGTCTCCCCTGTACCACATTCTTTGAGGATTGTCTCGTTTCGTACTTTGTCCATCAGTGTTTTCCCGCATATTATGCGCAGAGGTTTCATGCCGATCGCGTTGATTTTACTCCTGTCCTTTTCTTGACAGGTCCATGTCTCGCTACCGTATAGTACAGTTGGTACGAAAATAGAGTTATGTATGGCCATTTTAGCTTTCTTTGATATGTTTTTATTTGTGAGGATGGACCCTGCTCTACCGATAACCTGCTTACCCTTATTTATGCGCCTATCTAATTCCCCATCTATTTTTCCGTCGTTAGTGAATAGACTACCTAGATATACGTACTTGTCAACTTGTTCTAATTTCTCATCATTTAGGACAATGTTGCATATTGTTTTCTCACTTTTTCCCTCAAACACCATGACTTTCGTTTTATTCACGTTAATTTTGAGGTCCATGTTCTTCATGCTTGTATTAAGTTTATGCAACATTCTTCGCAAGTCTTCGACTGATTATGCGATAACAATCTTGTCATCTGCGAAAGCCAACCCACGTACCTTGACGGTTTCGAGATCTACACCTTTTTCGTCGAAGAGGGCAGTTCTAAGACACTTATCCATGAATATGATAAATAGCCACGAGGACATAACGCATCCTTGTTTCACGCCTTGCATAATATCGAACCATTCACTCTTTTTCCCATTCACCCTTACACTCGCTTTGCTACCTGTATATATTGTTTTTATTGCTTGTAGGAGCCCTCTATTCACTCCATACTCTTTAAGGACTTCCCAATGTTTACTTCTATTTACCGTGTCGAATGCTTTTTCTAGATCGATAAATGCACAGAAGACTTTCTTTCCTACTCTCAAACTTTTTTCTGCGACCTGTCTTAGGCTAAATATCTGATCTGTACATGATCTTCCTGGCATAAATCCACTTTGGACTTCCCATATTTTCTCTTCTGTAATTTCCATTACCGTACGGATAAGTATTTTTGAGTATATTTTACTTACGGTACTTAGTAGGCTGATACCTCTGTAATTACTGCAGTTGCTTTTATCTCCTTTTCTTTTGTATATTGGTACGATAATCGCTTTTCTCCAATCGTCTGGGACTTCTCCCATTTCGATACATAAATTTATTAATTCGCACAACCTGTGAGGTATGTACTCGCCACCGTATTTAAGCATTTCAGCGCTAATATTGTCTATACCCGCAGCCTTACCGTTTTTCAAGTTCTTAATTATATCTCTGACCTCAGTGACACAGACTTTTTCAATTGGGTTTTCTAATGCATTATCTTCTATGTCGCAGTTTTGTTGTCCGATATCTTCACCTCCCAATAGTTCTTTGAAAGACTCTTTCAAAGCGTCTACTATTCCGTCTATATCATATAGAATTTCGCCTTTGCTGTTTCTCATGCTAGCAAACTCTGTACTTTTACTTTCCTTCAACTGTTTATATAATAGTTTCATAATTCCTTCAAAGCAGTTTTTTATTTTATTCTCTTCTGTCGCTAAGACCTGTCATGTTCAGCGTTTTATTGTGCGCTTCTTTCTTTTCTTTTTGGGCTGCCGCATTGATGCGCTACAAAATGTTTTATTCTAACATATTATTATATATTATATTATTATATTATAATATATTCTAACATATATATATATAACATGTTATATATAATATAATATAATAACATAATATAATATATATATAATATATATAATAATAATATAAATAATAATAAATATAAATAATAATAAAATATAAATAAAATAATAAAATAATAATAAAAAATAATAAAAAAAAATAAATAAATAAAAATAAAATAAAATAATAAATAAAAAAATATAAATAAATATAAATAAAATAAATAAATAATAAAATAATAATAATAAATAAATAAAATAATAAAATAATAAAATATAAATAATAATAAAATAATAATAATAAATATAATAATAATATATATATATATATAATATCTATAATATAATAT
>CAKNXH010059249.1:55846-70483 GCA_932178445.1 Andricus quercusramuli | reverse complement strand
TATATATAATATAATATAATAACCTAATATAATAACATATAATATATAACATGTTATATATATATATAACATATTCTAACATATAACACGCATTTTTTATTAATTGGTGACTTTAACGCTCGTGTAGGAGCCCACAAATAGCTTTTCTGATGAGATTTTTAATAATTGTAATTTATTTCCGAATAGATCGGCCTTAGATGTCATAGTAAATAAGAGAGGCAAAAAACTGGTGGAGTCCCTTGAAACGTACGACCTAGCGCTCTGCAATGGTCGCTCTTTTTCTGATAGGCTTGGTCAATTTACCTACCTAACGAAAAGAGTCTGCAGTACTATTGATTTATGTTGGTTAAGTATCGACTGCGTAAATCTTGTTAACGATTTTTCTGTCCACAATATTTCGGACCAATCAAATCACTTACTTGTTGCTATCGATCTTAATATTGTACTTAAGGATTCTAGGGAAAGAGAGCCTACCAAATTTGTCGGCGTATCAATGTCAGTAAAATGGAATGACGAGGGAGCGGACCCCTTTTATACTGCTTTGTCAAATTCACCGCTTATATACAATAATGATGTTAACGCTGATTTTTTGTATAATAACTTAATTTCCGCAATAACGCATGCTGCCAGTGAATCTAATATGCTAGTACGGAGGGGCGCTTCCAGTACCTCCGGCCCTTATAATCAGAAAAATGTATGGTTCAACTCGCAGTGCGCTCGTCTGAAAGGGATTGCTGTACGTACTTATGAGCAGTATTCTCGTAATCGTTCTGAGTTTTCCTTGAGCCGTTATATCCATTCTCGAGGCTCATGTCGAACGGCAACCAAAGTAGCAAAGGAAGAGCATTCTAAAACAACCCTTATGAGATTAGCAAATGTTAAAAATAGTAGGGAGTTTTGGCAGACGGCAAAATTTTTCGACACTAAGTCTGAATATGCAAACTTATTAAGCACCAGTGACTGGTTTAAATTTTACCGGGATGTTTTTCCGCCCAGACTCTTTTCAGACGGTAATTTTATATCAGTGTTGGACCCAGTTCTTGATACTGACTTCACCTTACTTGAACTACAAAAAGTTATCTCGGGTTGTAAAAAGAATAAAGCTGCAGGTCCGGATGGTATAAATAATGACTTTTTCAAACATCTAACCCCCGAGTGGGATCATTATTTGCTCAATATTTTTAATACTGTTCTTAACTCCGAAAAAGTTCCTAACCAATGGTCTGCTGTTGATATGTTCATGCTTCACAAGACGGGCGATAAAAGTGACCCATTAAACTATCGAGGGATAGCTCTTATGAACTCAATAACTAAAATCTTTACGACGCTACTCACTGCTAGATTATCAAAATGGGCGGAAGCATATAAACTGTTGCCAGAGGAGCAGGCGGGTTTTAGAACGGGGAGGGGTTGCAGAGACCACTTATTTACACTTTATTCGGTAATAAGCATGCACTTTGCCACTAACAAGAGAGATTATTTATACGTTATCTTTGTGGATTTTAGGAGAGCATTTGACTCAATCAGCCATACTAAGCTTTGGGCCAAACTAAATGACCTTGGTGTAAGTGGAAAAATGATTAGGATTTTGGTCTCGTTTTATGCTAACGCCGGTCTAAGGGTCAAATGTGGTGAGTCCTACTCGGAAACAGTCGACGTGACTCAAGGGGTTCTACAGGGTGATAGCTTCAGTCCTCTCCTCTTCGTTCTTTTTTTGGCTGATATTGTGGACTTTTTTGTAAAAAAAGGTATGAAGGGAGTGTGGCTGAATGCGTTTAGATCTCTAGTTGTGCTTCTGTTCGCGGACGATATAGTTATTTTTGCTACCTCTTGGTACGACGCTCGCGACGAATTAAAAGTTCTAGAGGAGTATTGTGATCAGAATGGCCTTCAGCTAAATTAAAAAAAAAACAAAGATCGTCCCTTTTCGCAAAGCCGGTAAGCTGAAAAAACTTCGCCCACTTAGGTGGAAAGATTCATCTATTCTTGAGTTTGTTAACACCTACACGTACCTCGGAACCCCGTTCTCGTCAACGGGTAAATTTAAAGTTGCCAAAGACCATTTCGTCAGGAAAGGGTCGACAGCAATTTATAGAGTGTGCAGTCTAAAAATAATTCATGGGAAGCCATTGTCGTGCTCTTGAGATCAATTATCGAGGCCACTTTATTGTACGGTGCTGAAGTATGGTCTATGCGTTATCATGACGATCTTTACGTTGTAAAAAACAAATTTTTTAAACAATTATTCTACTGGCCCAGAAATACCCCTGCGCACTTTATCCGAGTGGAAACGGGATTAGATCAGGTGAGCGTCAGAGCGTTCGAACGCGCCTATAATTGGTGGATTTCTCTAACAAATATGAACGACGACAGGTTGCCTAGGATTTGTCTAAGGAGCCTCTTCGAGTTGGACCAGGCTAGTGCCGCAAGTATAGAATTTAATTGGGCTTCGCAATTTAAGTCCCTACTCGAATCTATCGGCGAACTTGATACATGGAATCGGCAATGGAGTCACCCTCATGTGGTTACGGTAGAAAAGTCAAACATATTAAGGCCATGCAATGAGTATAACAGCTGATCGAGTCAGTTCAGAGATAAATATTTTTACCCATATTTAAAAATAAAAGTTTGAATATTGCAGAAAAATTTTCCGAAAATATTAAAAAATAGTAAATGACCGTTTGTGGAAAGGCACAGAGTTGGGGGAAGAAAAAGTTTTTTTTTATGAAAATTATAAATATCGACCGATGCATTTCCGCTTCACGAATGACAATTGGCAAACCGGTCGGTAATGTAGGACATTTTCTTTTTCTCAAAAATTTTTTGTTATAATTTCAAATATTTAGGACCAAAGCCGACCTCCTTAGAGTCTTCTACTGAGTGTGCCAAATTTTCAAAACGACATCTCATTCCGTGTGGACGTAAGTTTACAAAGAAAAGTATCATGCAATCTGTTTTACCCACAGACCCGTGGAAGTACGAAGTTGCTTGTTGCGATAGTGCTGCTCTAAACAGCCGATACGTATTTCAGACACCCACAAAATGGAAAATTTCTTGCAGTGTTCTGGAGCACGGTCGGTATTTCTCCAAATTAGTACAAAACTTTTTTCACAATTCTAAATATTTGGGACCAAAGCCGCCTTCCTTCGAGCCTTCTACTTAGCGTGCTGAATTTTTAGCACGATATCTTCTTCCGTGCGGACGTAAGTTGACATGGGAAAGTATCGATATAGCTTCCAGTTTTATTTTATTCGGAATTTTTTTTTTCAAAACTGCCACCAGAAAAGACCAGAGCCATATATTGTCTCCTCTTTCATTTCCCAAACTTTGAGCGCGATATCTTATTTCTTTTGGACGTAAGTTTACATTGAAAATTTGAGGACTAGCTTGGTCACGTGACCCTCTCGTTACATGGCCTTAAGCAAGTGGGCAAATAATATGTTTAGCACTGCTATTGACCGTGTGACCAAATCCAACTATAACAGCCAATATAGAAATAAAATGCGTGCTTTGGGTAAGTTAGGTTCGAATCTCGCCGCAGCGATTCCGATTTTTCATAGCGATTAAGCGTGCGATTATGTATGTAGTGAATAAATTAAGTATATAATAATAAAAATTATAATTGTACGCGTGTTTCCGTATTTAATTGTATTTAATTTGTGTATTTAGTTTCTCCTTCTGAAGGTTAAATCTTTTGGTGGAGTGAGTTATTTTTCATATAGTGGTTTGAGATTCTCATATGCTTTGTATGACAACTTCAAAAGATGTTTTCACTCTTTCGAATAAAATGTATTACTATCGTTTTAACTTCGCTTGTCAACTTTGATATAGTGAATTTTGAATTCTCGCAAGTTTTATAAGAGTTAATGCAACATCCTTTCCATTTGTTCAAACAAAAATATTAATTTTGCCGACTGAAAACCACTATATTAATTTTTGATACGCAAACCCTGTTTTCCCTATTTTGGAACGATATTATACTAAATTCTCATTCATTTTTATCATTTATTCTAACAAAAAGTCTCTTAGTGTACACAAAAGGGAGCCGTTTCTGTCCATATACTACATAGTATATTGGAAGATGCTGTTCCATCTGAAACAAAAAACAAAATAACCTAATTATTATGAATAAAATTATATACAAAAAATAGTAAAAAAAATGTACATAACCATTCAATTAATCATTTCAAGTAACCCCTGAATCATCAATTGCATGAACACTATTTTACAATATTTATTTATATGTAGTAAATTGTTATAAAATTGTCATTTCCAAAACAATTAAAACAAATCATTTCAGAAATTTTCCCTTAATATTACATTTTAAATCGTCACAATTAAAGCAAACAAATTTTCTTCTACGATAAATTAAAAACAATACTTACTTCAACCAGATTTGTATAAAATTCGGTCAAGAAATGCAACAAGAAATAAATATATTCAGCTAGTACCTCTGAATATTTAAGTAAAATGTTCCCTCCAGTCATAGACCCTTTCTCCAAATTTTCTCTAAAGTATCGAAAAGCAGTCCCTTCTACTTTACTTCCACATCTTCTCTAACAATTACGATTTACATATTTCCTTCTTAATTTGATATCAAATACAAATTTAGTCATTTTTATCTGAAGAACATAGAACATAACATATAGTCGCCGCAAGCGCGCTCAAACTTTTGCGTTTCTGTTATAAGATGAACAGAAATGAGCATAGAGCGCGAGGTTTACATGATTTTGGAAGCAAATATCGAGCGCGAAGCTCGAGTGTCTTGATGAGAATGTGTTCCTTAAGGTCGATAGAACCTTAAGTAAATTACTTCTTCTTTTTATGTAAAACTGATGTAATTAAACCAAAAGAAAGTCATAACGATGAAGTTTACGAAGAGAGTATTAGCCCGTGAAGCGCGCAGTAGCGAGCACATGAAGCGCGAAAACCTAATGGAACCAAGCTTAAAGCGTCAGGCAAATGTGCCCGAGCGCGTAGCGCGAGGGAACACATTATCAAGCGCGAAGCGCGAGATAAATGTATAATCGAGCGCGAAGCACGAGATCAAACAAGTGCGCGCCCTAGGCGTGCTCAAACTTTCTATGTACAGTTTTTGCACATTGTGCAAAAAATATACACATTTTTAAAAAAGTTGAATATGTCAAAACTGAAATTTCTTGAGCTTGAATCAAAGAAACATCCATTATTTTGTTTTTTCAAAAGAAAAACTTTTTTAGTCTTAGCACGTCGTCAAAATCACTCAAAAGAACGTAAAATTTACTATTTTTGCACGCTTGAAACATCACTAAAAAAAATAAATCAAAATAATAATAGCATTTTTCTTTGATTCAGGCTGAAGAAATTTCAGGTTTGACATATTCAACTGTTTTTAAAATGTGTGCATAGGACTCAATCCAAAAAACACATTTTTTGGCCATTCTCAAAAAATTCTAAATTGAGCAAAAAATTTGTGTTCAATTAATTATTATTTAATAGTATGAAATAGCAAAAACTGTATATAGAAAAAATTCGCCATAATTTTCGTAGCAGCAGGAAAATTTTTTGGATTTTTCAAAATTTGAATTTTCAAATCAAAAAAGAGAACAGAAGATCTTAATCGATTTCAATGTTTTTTTTTTTACTTTTTCATACTTTTTAGATTTTTTTCACGCAGGTCAAAAGATTCGACTAATTTGATCATTTTCACTCCGCTCTAGTGTACGTGCATCGATTTGCTGATTTTCTGAAACTTTGAGGACGATTCGGCAGGGTCAAATGTCATCGGAAAATACCGGGAAAAATTCTGGGTTAGTTTTCCAAGGATTCCCACCGGAAAATCAACATGCACCTACAACTTTCAAACTTTGTGGTCATTGTGGGTACAGGGAACACAGATAGAATGAGTGAAGTTCAGTTTTGTTTTACCCCGTAACGACGGGAAGCCTCAACGAATATCCTCCACTCATATTTCAGTTACTTGGAACTTGTTTTTTAATAAGGTTGTTATACAAGGTTTTCTCGTGATACTCTTTTTGATTTCTAAGCCAGAAATACGAGTTTCAAGATGGCGGTTCCAATATGGCAGCCTTAAAAATGGTCCAAACATGCGAATATTTCAAAATCCGTATGGGTCATATGACAAAGGATCTTCATGGTGCTCTCTTCGATTTCGTGCAGGAAAACTCCGACCCCACAGTGTTCCTTCTGCAAAGTACGCTATTTCTTCCTTTCACTTATAATCTAAAATTGTCAAGGACACAAAACATCCTCTATCTGCTTCATATGCTTGTTTTCAAGGTGGTTAGGACAAAAAGTATCGTGTGTATCAAGGACATTCGATAATATTCTTCGCTCGGGCGGCAAGTTCACACTCATGAGAATAGTCTTCTTTACGCTCTCGATACACAATGTACTATTTTGATGCGTATTCACATCACACTCGCAGGCCAAAAATGGCCTTTTATTAACATACTCCTTTGAAATAGTGTTCAAAACTTCAAACATTATTTCTTATAGCAGTAGAAACTTTTGAATTTAATTTTGTTTTTTCAACTTAGATTGTACTCCACGCTGCAATCGCTTATTTTTGTAATATACAATATCCTTTATAATTTTTTATATATCACATTTTTACACAACGTGTTAATTATATTGTTTATATGTTTTTGCCTGGCATAATTAGAACCAGTGGCTGTGCATCGATGCGTTGATATAATGTTGGAGGTTTTGAACATTATTTAAATTTGCATTTGTTATATTATTGTTATAACAACCGAAGGGTTTTCCTTATATTGCAGGAGCAAATTCGAACTAATGTTCAAAACTTCGAACGTCATTCGCCTGTCAACTAGGGGAGTCGGGCTAGAATATACGTGGACACAGATAAAAAACTCAGAATATTTTCTCGAATTTTTGTTTGGACTTCAAACCTTGTAAAAAGTACCAACATAAATAAAAAGAAATTTTTTATTTTAAACTGCAACGGGTGAACTCACAGTACATAGTGTTGGGTTTTCTATAAGTAAAACACAAACACTTTAATTAATCGTAAATTTATTGAAAGAAATTAAGAGACAGATATTTTAAGTTGTAAACTTCAATACAAGAAAACGCAGTTGCTGCCTAAAAGGTTCAACGCTGACTAACTGCTAGATTCGCTAGACTAAAGGTTCGTACCTGAAGGGCTAAGACTTTCGCTAAAGTAAATGAATTCCAGGTAGACACTTCTCTGAGTGAAAACTGAAAAGATAGCTAGAGAGACATTTTAGAACGTCGAAATTATTACGAATATTTTCAACACTCCCGCTTAATTTTATAGTTCTAATACGTTTAATTTTGTTCGCAAGTAACAAAATTGCTGCTTGGACAAGGGTTTGGTAAAAATATCCGCTAATTGATCTTTCGATTGAATATACGTAATCTCAACCTCCTTTTTGTTTACAATATCGCGAATGAAGTGATACCGAACATCAATGTGCTTTGATCGCTTATGATTTTCTGAATTATTTGACATTTTTATTGATGCTTGGTTGTCAACAAAAATTTGTACGGTGCTGCAATCGACGTTTAACTCATTTAAAAAACGACGTAACCATATAGCTTCTTTTACTCCGTGAGATAACGCCATATATTCAGATTCAGCGGTAGATAACGCGACAACACTCTGACGTTGGCTTGGCCATGATACCGGTGCACCATTTAAAACAAACACGAAGCCGTTTCTTGATTTTCGAGTATCTGGACACCCTGCGTAATCTGCGTCTGTGAAACCTCGTAATGACAATGGACTCCCGCTGTTTCCGAACACAATCCCGAAGTTTACTGTTCCTTTCAAATATCTAAGGATTTTCTTAACATATTCCCAGTGTTCCTTTCCATAACAGTTCATAAATTGGCTGGCATAATTAACCGCAAATTCAATATCTGGACGGCTAATCCTAGCTGCAAATAATAAAGATCCTATTGCTTCACGATACGGAATAGTTAAGTTACATAAATTTTCGCTTCGTTCATTTTTACAAAGATACATCCCTGGCTCAGCAGGTACGTTCGAAGATTTCGCATCTTTAACATTAAATTTCTCTAATAGTTTACTTATATAGCTTGATTGAGAAATTTTTATAGACCCTTTTTCACGATTTCGTTCAATCTCTAAGCCTACGAAATTACATGCGGTATCGACAGTAATTTGGAAATTGCTTTTCAAAAAGTTTAACACATCATCAATCGCACTCTGACTTTCACTCGTTATCAAACCATCATCTACGTACAATGCTAAGTACACAACACTTTGATTCACATTTCCCACGAAAACACATTTTTCACTTTTAATATTTGCAAAATTAAATTTTCTCAAGAAACCTACAAATTTTTCATTCCAACATCTTGGAGACTGCTTCAGTCCGTAAAGACTTTTGTGTAACTTGTAGACAAAGTTGCTTTTATCTTCATTGCTGTAACCTTGGGGTTGCTCTAAGTAGATTTCTTCATGTAGATCTCCATAAAGAAATGCCGTTTTCACATCAAATTTTGCAATTTCAAAATCTCTTTCAGCTGCAAGTGCTAACAATATTCGGATTGACTCGTGTCTTACAACCGGAGCGAAAGTTTCAAAGTAATCAATTCCCTCGCGCTGAGAGAATCCTTTAGCAACGAGTCTTGCTTTATATCTTTCTGTATTTTTGGAAGGGTCTGTTTTAATGGCAAAAACCCATTTTCTACCAATTGCTCGCTTACCTTGAGGCAGTTCACACAAGGACCACGTTTCATTTTGTTCAAGAGCATCAATCTCTTCATTTATTGCTTGTTTCCATTTTTCCGCATTTTCGCTGTTTTGAGCTTCGTTGAACGTTTTTGGTATAGTGTCTACACATAAAGCTACAGGGATTCCATAGCGATCCGGAGCACGAATCTGATCTCGATTTCTCAATCTTCTTCCCTGGGACTCGTCTCTTATCTCTTCGTTTTCATCAAGATTCTCGGGCTCTTCAACTATATTTTCATTTTCTATTGGGTCTATATCTACGTTGAAATCAATGTCAACAGAAAAATTACCTAATTTGCTGTTGTTCTCAGGACTGGAGATATTTTCGTTGAAAACCACATCGCTGCTAATATAGATTTTACAAGCCTCATTATCCCACAGTCTGTAGTTGCTAGATTCCCCATCATACCCAACGACAATAACTTTCTTACTTTTCGGATCAAGTTTACGACGTTGCTCCTTTGGCACGTTCAGGTATGCTTCAGCACCAAATACTTTTAAGTGCGTTACCTGAGGTCTACGACCAAACCACTTTTCATAAGGAGTTTCTGTCACGTTTGGTCTTAGAGCTACTCTATTAAGAACGTAGCACGCTGTGTTAATTGCTTCTGGCCAAAGTTTGCTATCGACCCTTTTTCCCAATAACATCGTCCTTGCACTTTCTACGATTGTCCTTATTTCCCTTTCAGCGCGACCATTCTGCTCATGAACGTAAGGAGACGAGAATTCATGTATAATACCTTTTTCTTTTAGATAGCTACTAAACTCGTCAGACATGTATTCTCTTCCATTGTCTGATTTAAATGTTTTTATTTTAGTGCCCAGTTGCGTTAATACAAAAGCCTCAAATTCTTTAAATTTGCTAAAAACCTCGGATTTTTGACGCAGAAAAAATGTTTTTCTAAAACCTGTGCATTCATCTTTGAATAATAGGAAGTATTTTGTCCCGCGCGGCGATTCCAAGTTTATCGGACCACAAACATCGCTATGAATTTTTTCCCCTGGCGCAAAAGTGCTTACATTTCTAGAAGAATTATATGATTTCCGAGTCTGCTTGCCCATGATACTTGCTTCACAACAAAAAATCCGCTTTTCCATTCTTTAAATTACATAATTCAAGTTCATCGCATGTATTCTTTACCGCACGTATATTAATATGAGCCATACGTTCATGCCATAATTTCAGTTATTCTAAGTTTGAGTCTACATTTTGTACGACATTGCATTCAACAGGCATTTTAACTTTAAAAAACATTTTAAATAAGGTATTATGCCTGGCACCTATAGATGAAAGCTTTCCATCTTTGTCGCGAATCTCACATTTATCTTTAAACGCATGAAAAGAAAAATCATTATCGCTAATTGTACCTATCGAGAAAAGATTTCTTTTTAAGCCAGGAACCAATAATACATTTCTAAGTTCGCGTTCTTGTAATATACCATCTAAATCTTCCTGAATGATAATTGTGCCCTTACCAGTTGCTGCTAGGATTTTGTCATCTGCTACTTTGACAAGGTGGTCGTTGGTGATATCTTCGATTATTATTATTATACCATTAAGCCATTTCCCTTTCGGGGTAGGCGTGACTTGCTCGGTTGGAAAGTAGTGGGATAGGTATATAGGTGTAAAGTAGGTCGTTATATGGTATAAGGTAGATAGGTATATAGGTATATGTGTTATGGTATAGATATTTTAGATTGATCTGGAGTTTTCGTGTTATTTATTCAAATAACACGTTCACTCCGCAACACTGCTCCGACCCAGGTTGCTGATCAATCTCTCTAGCGATCACCCCAAGTGAGGAGCCTCACAAAATTGTTATGTATGGTTCCCCACTTGGGCCCATTAGTATCCAAGGTCTTTGTTTCAGGCATCATTCACTCTATTGTCACTCTGCTTATAAACTATTTGTCGCCACACATTTCTGTCCTGGCATACTACTCTAGCTTCATTTACGTCCATGCATTTCTTCATGCAAGCTCTTCTGTTCCTATGACTTCTTATGTCTCTTCGGATCAATGTCTCATTTACAGATTCTAACCATTCTTTCGGCGGTCTACCTCTGGGCTTCTGTATGTCATGTGCATACTAGCACCTGAGTCTGCGATCCAAATATCTTCATCTGCAACAGTTGTATTTGAAAATAGGGCCGACACATCACACACGTACGCTGATGTTGTTTTTATTTTAGCTTTACTGTCTTTATTCACTGCACTGTCTTTTTCACTATTTTGAGGACACTCGCGCGCCCAGTGTCCTTTTTCTCGACAAATCATACATTTTGTTCGCTTTTTCAGTTTTTGAATGTTTTTCTTCAATTTATTCCCTTTCACTGCACTAATCGTAGTTCTTTGCACATGAAGTGCGAGAGCGTTCACACTATCATCCGTAGCCGCGAGACGCTTATCTTCTTTAATCAATCTAGATATTAGATTTGATTTCTTCCTTTCTGTCTCTGGCGTACAATCCCATGCTATTCGAAATAAAGAAAAACTGCTTGGCAAGCTGCTTATTAGCTTGGATATAATCGCTGTTTCTGAAGGCTTTTCTCCAGCATCTTCTAATTTTTTGCATATATTTTCCAGTTTTTCAATCTGAATGGCGATGCTTTCACCATCGTTCATACGGTATGCGTAAAATTGTTCCCATGCATTTTGCTTTGCATCAACACTAGTATCACCATACAAGTCTTTTAACTTGTTCCAAATTTCATCTGGTGTACTACAATTTATCAAATTTGGATGTAAGCTTTTATCTACTGAGGAAATTAGTATTACCGCTGCTTGAGATGATTTCTTCATCCAATTTTTCCAGTCAGCTGCTGCCGTTGTTTTATTAGGTTCTTCTTCAGTTCCATACACAAAACCTGTCAATTCTTTTGCTTGCAGAACAAAAGTCACAACAAATTTCCACAAAGAATAATTTGGTCCAATTAGTTTTGTACTGTCCACAATTTCCTTATCAGCCATGATGAGAAAATCGTTGCACTTTCACCATATAAAACAGTAATTCACTTAAACACTTGCTATGTCTCTCAAAGTTGCACTAAATAAATCACAATCGCGCAGTGTAAGCGTACTGGGCCCATAACCTGTTGGGTTTTCTATAAGTAAAACACATACACTTTAATTAATCGTAAATTTATTGAAAGAAATTAAGAGACAGATATTTTAAGTTGTAAACTTCAATACAAGAAAACGCAGTTGCTGCCTAAAAGGTTCAACGCTGACTAACTGCTAGATTCGCTAGACTAAAGGTTCGTACCTGAAGGGCTAAGACTTTCGCTAAAGTAAATGAATTCCAGGTAGACACTTCTCTGAGTGAAAACTGAAAAGATAGCTAGAGAGACATTTTAGAACGTCGAAATTATTACGAATATTTTCAACACATAGAAACAAACACACTTTTCATGAACCCAATTTCGGCATACATGACACTGGATCCACAGCTCGTCTGGGATACTGAGATACTGGGAGAAAATATTTTTTTCGTTTTCTTACGCCAATCGATCGTTTTTGAGTTACTCTTTCATTTCCATTAATCATGCATTTTTCAAGTAAATTACTTTTTTTGTCATTAAGCCACAAACATAGGCATGATAATCGTACGCGGAGACCGAACGAGAGGCCTACGGAAGCGAGCCTTGCCACTGACCACTACAGCTGTCCACGACGTGTCCGTGAGCTCAATTGGCTTGTGCCTAAAAGTGTAGTGGTGAGTGGAGGGGGTGCTTTTCGTAGACGCATCCCCATTACTCAAATGCTGGTTTGCGGGCTCTGCTATGATCGCCCGTCCTGTAAAATTCAGCTTTGACGCATTACGTCCCTTCTCTCGCGGACGGTCACAAGTAATTTCTGTTTGTGTTATCGTATGTGACGCTTTTTCCTCGCGGCACTTTTTACTCCACTCTACCCTACATCACATTTTTACACCAGTTGTTAATACTATTTTTATATGATTTCACTAGTAATTGGAAATAGTTGGTGAAGTTATTGAGAAGGAAACTAATTTTTACCACCGAAAGTAATGGAGGAGACATGTGCGTGTTTCGCCGTCATCAGGTTCGACATTTCCGTGATTGTGCAGATCTTCATTTAAAATCGTATTCCACTCAATATTTAAAAGAGGATCATCAGAAGGCATTGGTCCTGCAGCCATGCGTGCTTTTTTTATGCAAAACGGCAGTTGCTACTTTGACGGGAAGTACGATCCACTTAAAAATGCATTCCTGTCACCAAACACGGAAATCTCCATTTCCAAACACCGAACGTGCGTTCGATAGTGTTGCGAGTTCTTATTTGGGATTCGTTGAACAAAATTTTTGCTTCAGTTTCAGGATTTTTATTGGAGTTATAAGGCATGGCTTTAAGGTGCTTGCTCAGGCTTGATTTTTATTTCATGTATCACAAATGACATGTTTTCTCCTACGAGGATAACTTGTGCGATGCAATATTTTAACCACATAAACTCAATGGCATAATACACGACAAGAAAGTCTTCTTTTTTTTTTGGAAAATGGTCTCTTTTTCTAATTAATCGAAAATGTGCTTCATTTATGTGCCTGGAAAGGAGCAATCCGCCACGGGGAAAGTACCCACGGTGAACCGAATACGGGTTCTCCGAATTTGAAGCCCACATCAGGATATTATAGCGTGAAGTTTTTCGACGATACTTGAACGCAGGGGGTCGATCATAACTCATCTGACCTTCCCATTGTTAGACCGTTACACGATTCGTGCCGGTTGATCGAAATTGATAATTATCAAAATATTACGAAATTGAATTTTAATTTGCTGCATTAGGTTCATTAAGTAATGACGAGACGATTAAAAAAAGATAGAAAAAAATCGGTTAACCCGTTCAATTTCTGTTGAGAGTTTTGGTAATTTTGCATTTTATTTAAGATTACCTTCAATATTTTGAATATTCATCGATTTTTCTGATACTTTTTTCCCATTTTATCCAATTATATCATTTTCAAATTTTATCAGCTGATAAAAATTTCATCGATCTATGGTTTGCGCAATTTTAGAGATTGTAACAGTATTCATTGTCGGCGGGTGATTTACTTTGGTCTTTATCGAAATACAAAAGCAGATTCGAGGAGATCAGATAATTGCACATCTGAGTAATTCATTAATTACTCAATTGATGATTAATCAATTCATTATTGCTCCCTCATAAATGCGAGTTTCTTTAACTGGAATAGTTGAATTTTCAACCAAGAACATAAATTTCGACCGAAAAGGACGAATTTTCGACAGAAAAAGATAAATTGTCAACCAAAGAGATGAATTTACAACTAAAATGATGAAATATTTGACTGCGATAGTTACATTTTCAAGTAAAAAAAATTAAAAAATGGTTAAATTTTCTAAACAAACTCATCAATTTTCAACTAAAATGATGAATTAAATTTTCGTGAAAACGATGATGAAATCTGAAACAAACGTGTAGTAGTTGATATTTCAACTAAAAAAGAATTAAGTTTTTAATAAAAAACAGATGATTTCATCCAAAAAAGACGTCTCAACATGACTTGAATTTTGAAGCAAAAAGATGATTTTTCAACCAAGGAGGTTAATTTTCGTCCAAAAAGAACTAATTTTGCAAAAAATACACGACGTTTCAACCAGATGCTTGACCCTTAAAATAAAAACGATCACTTTTCACACAAAAATAGAATATTTAAATTTTCAGTTAAAAAAGTAATTTAAAACGAATATAAAGAACGAATTTTTCAGAAAATAGTTCAATATAGTAATATTCTACGTGTAAAAATGAAGAATCATTGTTATGCAATTTTATAATGCAATTTAAGAAACAATTATGCATTGTCCGAGAGTACGAGGACACCTTCAAAACAATATAACAATAAATAAATAAGTAT
>CAKNXH010059249.1:35144-55446 GCA_932178445.1 Andricus quercusramuli | reverse complement strand
AATTTGATATACCAACTCCTTTTCGATGGATTGCCAGGACTCTATGAACCGAAATTCGACCAACAGTAGGTCATTCGAAAGGTTATTTAATAACCTTTTGGATGGTTTGATTGATTCTTTCATATCATCAACAAGTCTTTTTTAAATAAAGATTTTCCAAAAAACGACTTTTTCCATAATCGGTAAATGGTGACTCGAATTTGATATACCTATAAAAACATTGAAATACATTAAAAATAAGCAAGTTTCCGATATTAAAATACTTATTGATATTATTTAGGATGATAGAAAGTATAATCGAATCTGGTATTTGACATTCTGAAAACTGCGAAGAAGAAAAATTGGACAATAAGCGTTAGTATACACACTACACTAGCCATTGTTAGGATCACATAAATCCACACTAAACAAGCACATACATACACACACATACGTGCATGAATACACGAACCCATTTTTTTAACATTCAGGGAACTGAATAATGTCTAATTATGATTTTCTGGTATATCAAATTCGAGCCACCCATGGTATATCAAATTAGAGCCACCTGGTACAAAATGTTCATGTTTAAAAAGCATAACCCATAAACAGAAGCATCTCCATATCTACAGAGCAAAACTATTCTACTAACCCTACTTCACTACTACATACAACATTTATTGGAAAAACTACATTCGCGGAATAATGAATAGAAATTTAAGACTTCCCTGGAATGAAGTCTGGATATTCGATTTTTTATTTTTCTATCTCACTCTTTTTGTGAAGCGAATGAAACAGTGAAACTGTCACTATTTTCCACTACACTTAAGTGCGTTCAGTTCCCACTGTTAGCAACCTAGTACATGTTTTAGTTTTCCAGAAATCCAGGTGGCTCAAATTCAAGCCCTATATCAAATTCGAGCCATTTCCTCTCTCTCTCTCTCTCTCTCTCTCTCTATATATATATATATATATATATATATATATCAGCGAGAGCATAAAGTCACTCATGTATTTTATATGGATGACATGAAGATCCATGCCTCTGGTAAAAGCAAACTTCAAACTGCTATAAATATCGTCAAGAATTACACAGGAGAGATTGGAATGGACTTTGGTTTGGACAAGTGTGCCACAATTCATTTGAAGAAAGGAAAGATTACTGGCGTTCCCAAGGACCCTGAGCTTGTAGATATAAGTGTTATTATACATCTTAACACTGGAGAGACCTATACATACCTGGGCGTGCTTCAAAGCCGCATTCAGGACGTAACATCAGTGAAGGAGTCTCTCCGAAGCAGATACAAGCATCTTCTTAGACAGATTTGGTCTTCCAATCTGTCGGCGTTGTACAAGGTATCTGCGACTAACATGCTTGCCGTCCCGGTTCTACTCTACTCATTTCGGGTGGTTCAATGGACGAAGAACGAGCTTAAGGCCCTTGATGTCACCACGCGTAAGATCATGCATATGCATAAAAGCTTGCATATCAATTCGTCAGTTCCGCGATTATACATTTCACGCCGTCAAGGCAGAGATCTAATATAGTCTCTAACTCTAATAGAGTCTAATGGCAGAGATCCGCTTCTAAAAATGGTCAGGAATCACGAGATGATTGGCGAAGAAGCGTTCCTTTACAAAGCCGCGGAGCAAGCGGCCGAGACCCTTGGCCTGAATTTTGTACATCAGAAGTGAGGAAAGTGCATTACTACATCTAGATGCTTCACGTCTAAAAGCCGAAGTAAAGAAAGCAGAGGTTGGAAAATTTCACCAAGAGCTACTGGACAAGCATATGCACGGAAAATTTTACAGAAATCTAGAAAAGCAGACCTTGTCGAAGGAGCAAACTTTTGCTTTCCGCAAATCATCAGGGCTCAATTCAGGTACAGAGGGTTTTATTTTTGCATGCCAGGACGGTGTCATGTCCACCTTAACATACCGTGCCCGCATTTTATGTCAAGAAGTCCCTTATAATAGGTGCAGAGCATGTCAGGCACACGCTTAGTACCTAGAACACATACTATCTGGGTTTCCGACCCACGCAGCAACGACGTACATCTATAGACATAATGCGGCCCTAAGAGTTCTTTATTACTATCTTTGTCGCTTTTATGGTGTTGGTCGTGACCCTGCCCTGCCGAACGCTCCAAGGAATATAGAGTCAATTGTCCGAAACAAGAAGTGCCAGATTTTCTGGAACTACGATTTTCGGGCAGCAGTCTCCGTTGCACACTCGAGGCCTGACATTGTTCTCCAAGGCTTCGAAAAATGAACTATATTCGTGATCGAATTCTCGGCTCCGTCCGAATACAACATCACTGCAAAGGAGAAAGAAAAAGAGGAGAGGTATCAAGACCTTAAAAGAGAGCTGCAACGACTGTACCCAAAATATTCGGTACGAGTAATTGTCCTTGTGATAGGTGCTCTCGGAGGTGCGAAATTATCACTGGTTCGTAACCTTAAAACCACACCCGCGTGCCAAAAATATGCCAAGGCACTTGCGAGATGGATGCAGAAAGCTGTTATCGTTGGGTCGCTTCGTGTCCTCAAGACACACGAGGGTTTCACCGGCCTGTCGTTTTCATTTCGTCGTGCCCTGTGACCACCCATCTCACGGTTGTGAGACGTGGCCATAGGTGTGATTTACCGCGGTTCTACTGGGGGCTATTGACATTTTTTAGATGGCGGTTGCTCTTAGTGGAACCCTGCGTTTGCTGTTTAACTATTTTTTATATAATAAAACTCACTTTTCTTAGGATATCTTCGGGATAAAATTTGTCCATTCGAGATTTATTTTGCGTGACGCTCGCATTATGACCATTATATTACTATATATTTTCAGAGATCTATTTACAAAAAATACTTTAATTACGGCTCATTTGACGCGGAATTTAATAACCTTGTCAACACTTTTAAAAGAATGGTCTTACCTTATTTTGTTCCGGAGATATCCTACGAAATGTGAGTGTATGTTTTTAATTTATTGTGTTGTAGGTTTCCTCATACTCTCGGACGATGCTTATTTGTTCCTTAAATTGCATTATAAAATTGCACAACAATTATTCTTAATTTGTAGACGTAGAATATTACTGTATATTACAATATTGAACTATTTTCTGAAAAATTCGTTCTTTTTGTTAGTTTTAAATTACTTTTTTGAACTGGAAATTTAAATATTCTATTTTTGTGTGAAAATTGATCGTTTTTATTTAAAAAGTCAGGTATGTGGTTGAAACATCGTGCATTTTGTGCAAAATTCGTTCTTTATGGTTGAAAATTAACCTCCTTGGTTGAAAAATCATCTTTTTGCTTCGAAATTCAATTCATATTGAGATGTATTTTTTGGTTGAATTCATCTGTTTTTCATTAAAAATTAAATTCTTTTTTAGTTGAAATATCAACTACTACATGTTTGTTTAAGATTTCATCATCTTTTTTCTTGAACATTTAATTCATCATTTTAGTTAAAAACTTATGAGTTTGTTTAGAAAATGTAACGATTTTTATGAAATTTTTTGTTAAAATTTTTTTCGACTGAAAATGTAGCCATCCCAGTTGAATATTTCATCATTTTACTTTTAAATTCATCTCCTTGGTTGAGCATTTTAGCTGATAAGTTAGGTATTCAATTTTTGGTTTGACAATTCATCTTTTTCTGTCGAAAATTCGTCCTTTTCGGTCGAAATTGATGTTCTTGGTTGTAAATTCAACGATGCCAGCTAAAGAAGCTCTTTATTTAAGAGGGAGCAATAATGAATTGAGTAATTAATGAATTACTCAGATGTGCAATTATCTGATCTCCTCGAATCTGCTTTTGTCTTTCGATAAAGACCAAAGTAAATTACCGCCGACAATGAATACTGTTACAATCTCTAAAATTGTGCAAACCGTAGATCGATGAAATTTTTATCAGCTAATAAAATTTGAAAATGATATAATTGAGAAAAAAATGGGAAAAAAGTATTAGAAATATCGGTCAATATCCCCCTTGGGTTCAAGTATCGTCGAAAAACTTCAGGCAATAATATCCTGATGTGGGCGCCTGTTATCGGTTCATCGCGGGTAATTTCCCCGTGGCGGATTGCTCCTTTCCAGGTGCATAAATGAAGCACATTTTCGATTAATTAAAAAAAAAAAAAAAAACAAGACCATTTTTCAAGAAAGGCCGACTTTCTTGTTGTGTATTATGCCATTGAGATTATGTGGTTAAAATATTACATCGAACAATTCATCCTTGTAGGAGGAAACATGTCATTAGTAATACGTGGGCTAAAAATCAAGCCTGAGGAAGCGCCTTAATGCGTAACCTCCATCTCCCAAGATTAATCTATCAGCAAACTCTCCAGCTTCCAGACGAGCATGTAATCTAGAATTTCTGCAAATTGTCGAATCATGAGGACCTCCCGGCCAACTTTCCGCGATATTTGTGAATTTTAAATGAGCATCACAAGCGGCCTGTTCGTTCACAGCAAAGTATCCTTTCTTGTTCATAGAGACTTCTGCATTATCTTCACCTACAATCAACGTGGAAGAAAGAATTTGTTTAAATATTTACAGAAAAACGAATAACTTCAAAACATAGAATAAATGATTACTTATCAAAAGATAAAACTGTTGGCTCAGTCAATTGCTTCCAGTCTGAAGATCTCTCAACATTCCTAAAAAGCTTCCACATTTTTTCGAAATTTTCAGAAACCTACAATTTGTCTTGAATGTTTTGAAATCTTTTTAAATTAAATTTTTTTGTAATCTTCAAAGATCTACAGTTTGTTTCAAATTTTTTGAAATGTTTTCAATTCAAAATTATTTTTAAATCTCTTTCAGACTTCTAGATCCCTGCTTGAAGTAAAAATATTCAAAAAGATAGAAACTTGTGGGTAGAAAAAGATATATATATTTAATCCTTTCCAAGTGTACACTTTGGATCCCACAAATGCTATCTTTTTCTTCCCATGCCCTATCTGTCGTGTCTATTTAGACCAATCTCTTTATATCACTGACTCTATCCCATGTGATCACATGGGCCTACCTTTTTCTATCTACGTTATTCACAATTGCCTATCTTTTTCCATCCCTGTTGTTCGCAAGCACCTATTTTTTTCTATCCGCCGTAATCATAATGACTTATCCTTTTCTTTCCATGTTAATCCGTCGAATATTTCTAAATCTTATCCCTTTCTATCCCTGCTTCATTTGTAAATTCTATCCATTTGAATCCATACCGCATATAAATATTCTTATCCATTTCTATCCACGATATATTGCTTTAATTTCTATCCACTAGATCGTCATGCGCGCGCTTGAAGCGCGCGCCTATGTGAATTTTTCTTGTATGAATGTTGAAAGTTAATAACGAAGAATCTTCTAAAGGGGAATGTCATTACAAAATACATTATTTTCCTTAGAACGCATCCTTTAAAAAATAATTGATAACAAGCTTGTAGCTCTTTTTTGAGTGAATAACTTTTGTCTGATTATTTTTTTCGTAGCTCGTGTCGTTTGTCCAAAAATTTAATTTTTTTTCAATGCTGTTTTTTACGAAGTTAAACAAAATGGACGCCTCCGATTAAAAAGTGATTATCAAAAAATGTGTAGATCTTTTTTTAAAAGAGCAATTTTCGTTTTCTCGTCTTTTTCGTATCTTATATAGTTTGACCGGAAAATGGAATTTTTTATTTTTCATTATTTTTGTTGTGCGATTTTTTTCTCATAACGTGCATTGGTCTCAGAATTTTTGAAAAGAGTCTAACTTTTTGAATTTTCATCCAAAACGTTTTAGACTATTTGAAATATTTATACATTTTTTATTATTTTAGAAATTTGTCCATATCTTGTATATATTTAATAAAATCAATCACATTTTTCATAAAATTTGGTAAAAATATTTTGAAATAGAAAAAAATTGCTTATAAAATCTTCGAGAGCATGTTTTGATAATTGTGTTAATTATCAATTTTCTTAGGAATCACAATAAAGACTTTTCAGTATTATCAAATATTTCGTACTTTTGCTAAAACTTCTCAATATATCTTAAAGTTATTTACAAATGAAATTGTTTTTAAATAAAAGAATTAAAATTCTAACGTTCAAATTGAAGCTATTTTGATTTTCTAATTATTTTTATAACATTTACAATTCATAAAAATCTTTTAAATTAAATTTAAAAATATTTAGAAATCTACATTTTGTTTTAGACTATTTGAAATATTTATACATTTCTTATTATTTTAGTAATTTTTCCATAACTTGTACATATTTAATAAAATCAATCAAATTTTTCATAATTTTTTTACAATATTTTGAAATAGAAAAAAATGGCTTATAAATCTTCGAAAGTATGTTTTGATAATTGTGTTCACTATCAATTTTCTTAGGAATCATAATAATCACTTTTCAGTATTATGAAATATTTCGTACTTCTTAAAAAGGTAATTTTGTTAAAACTTCTCAATATACCTTAAAGTTATTTGCAAATGAAATCCTTTTTAAATAAAAGAATTTAAATTTTAACGTTCAAATTGTAGATATTTTGATTTTGTAATTATTTTAATAACATTTAAAATTCATAAAAATCGTTTAAATTAAATTTAAAAATATTCAAAAATCTACATTCTGTTTTAGACTTCTTGAAATATTTATAAATTTTGTATTATTTTAGAAATTTTTTCATAACTTGTATATATTTAATAAAATCAATAAATTTTTTCATAAATTTTTTTACAATATTTTGAAATATAAAAAAATTGCTTATAACATTATAGAGATTATGTTTTGACGATTGAGTTCATTATCATTTTTCTTTTGAATCATAATAAACACTTTTCAGTATTATGAAATATTTCGTAGTTTTAAAAAGTTTATTTTTTAAAAACTTCTCAATATATCTTAAAGTTATTTACAAATGAAATTGTTTTTAAATAAAAAAATTAAAATTGTAACGTTCAAATTTTAGATATTTTGATTTTGTAATTATTTTAATACCATTTAAAATTCATGAAAATGTTTTAAATTAAATTTCAAAATGTTCAAAAATTTACATTTTGTTTTAGACTATCTAAAATATTTAAAAATTTTTTTATTATTTCAGAAATTTTTTCATAACTTGTACAAATTTAATAAAATCAATCAAATTTTTCATAAAATTTTTTTACAATATTTTGAAATAGAACAAAATTGCTTATAAAATTATCCAGAGTATGATTTGACAATTGAGTTCATTATCATTTTTCTTAGGAATCATAATAAACACTTTTCAAAATTATGAAATGTTTCGTACTTTTAAAAAGTTAATTTTTTAAAAACTTCTCAATATATCTTGAAGTTATTTACAAATTAAATTGTTTTTAAATAAAAGAATTTAAATTGTAACGTTCAAATTGTAGATATATTTTGATTTTGTAATTATTTTAAGATATTATATCAAATCATATCATATCATATGGTTTCAGAGAAGTGTGGTAGCTAAGTGTTAAAAAATTGTAACTTTTGAGGACTAAATTATTTGAATTAGAATTAGAATTGTAATTATAATTAGAACTCAGGTTTAAATTTTGCGAAAATTTGTTTGAAAGTATTGAATAATCTACATGTATAAAATTGAATCTATTTTAACTGTGCAGTTACACAATTTAAAATTTAACTAATTTAAAGTGCAAAAATAATTTTTTTTATCTTTTATAAATTTTATAGTTAAAATACTTAGATCCAATTAGAAAAATGTAAATCCACGTTATAATCTGCAATGCTTTAAATTGATGAATGAATCAATAATTATTCAATTGTTATTTATGTATGCAAATTTTGTTTTTCAATATATTTTTAAGAATTATTTTAAAAAAATTTTAGATTAGAAAATGATGAAAATTTGTTTTGGAGGAATATGAAAATAACGCATTATTTTAAGATCATTTAAAATTCATAAAAATGTTTTTAACTGAATTTCAAAATGTTCAGAAATCTACATTTTGTTTCAGACTTTTTGAAATATGTGACGTGCGCCGAAGAAAGGGGGCTTACTCTGGAAAGCGAGATTTTTCAGGATGAGCGTTCGAAGTCGACCCGATAGACGCGACTTTTAGGAGAGATGGAAGACTAAGGAAATCTTCCCTCTTAACTTGCCACTACATTCTCACGCATGTAGCGGCGCTGCTCACGGACGGGGTATAGATGAGACGCGGAAATGTAGTGGTGAGTGGTGGGAGTTGTTTCACGGGATCTCGAGCTGTCGAGCGAAAGCACGATTTCTCGGGTACCTATCAACTCAATTATTAGCAATAATAACGCTCGGAAATTTTTTTCGATGGTTTCATTAAAAAGAGCAACTCAAAAACTATCGAAAGGTGTAAAAACCTCGATTTCGATTTTTTAGAGTAAGCCCCCTTTCTTCTGCGCACGTCACATATTTATAAATTTTTTATTATTTTAGAAATTTTTTCATAACTTGTACATATTTAATGAAATCAATCAAAATTTTCATAAATTTTTTTTACTGCTTATAGAATTTTAGAGAGTATGTTTTGATAATTGTGTTAATTATCAATTTTCTTAGGAATCATAATAAACACTTTTCAGTATTATGAAATAATTCGTACTTCTCAAAAGGCTAATTTTTTAAAAATTTCTCAATATATCTTGAAGTTATTTACAAATAAAATTGTTTTTAAATAAAAGAATGGAAATCGTAACGTTCAAAGTGTACATATTTTGATTTTGTAATTGCTCATTTTATATGAAGATACCAGTGGCGGTTTAAGGGGGGTGGGGGCGGTCCGCCCCGGGTGCCAAGCACCAAGGGGTGCCAATAAGGGGCAATAAGGGGTGACCAGGGCCGCTTTTACGGTCCCGGAGGCCCCAGGGTCGGTTACAATGTGCGGGCCCTTCAGCGGTTCCAGGGACTGGCTACTTCATCGAAGTAGGAGTCCGTGGAGAAGCCGCCCCGGGTGCCAACCCTTGCTACGCCGCCAGTGGAAGATACTATTATTACTACTAATTTAATAATAATTGTTTTAAAGTTTGACACATAATGGATAACAATTGAAACATTGTAGACTGTAACAATATTTTACAAAAACTTGAAATTTAATTAAATTGAACGTTTTCATTTCTTTAAGTATTGACGACTTACATTTTTTTAAACTTCAATATTTGATTTTAAAATATGTAAATTGTTTAATTTTAAATGGATTAAGAGTCAGTAAAAATTGTACAATTCCAACTCCGGACTCGACTTGTATCCCTACCATTTTTATTTAAGCATTAAAAGCATTTGTAATAAAAATAATTTTTTAATGGCTTATACTATAGAGTATATTGTCGAAAACGCCTATTTCATTTTTTCCCTTTTTTTCGTAATCATTCTTCCAAATAAATATCCTTTTTTAAAGATCCACTAAACTACTATTTTTTTCTTATAGCGGTACATTAGTAGAAGACTGCGCTAAATTTTTAGCTGTTAGTATTGAGAATTCAAAAAGTTAGAAATTTTTTAGTAACAATAGCCATTTTTACCATTTTTTTTACTTTTGCAATTTTTTAACGTATTTAAATTTATTTTATGACTACATAACCTATGCAGCCTTATACAACAGGTATTCAAGAAGTTCTGAAAAAATTTCCATGTAAATATATGCAATGGTTTATTTTTTATAACAATTTTTCTCGCCTGGGTACTTAGGACCTATGTGTGGGAAGCGTGTTACTCCCGAGAAGTGTGGTAACTAAGGGTTAAATCCAACCAATAGGTGAAGAGAGAATCGGCTTCAGTTTTCGAGATATAATCGCAACCTCTCTTTTATGATAGGATTTGAATTCACTCAAAAATGTTTTCTCTACTCTACTATACTCTTCTCTACTGTACTCTACTCTCTAATTTACTCTACTCTACATCCCTTTCTACTCTACTCTCTACTGACTACTCTCTACTCTACTCTGTCCTTTCTATTATACTCTCTACTCTACTCTACTCTACTAGAATACTCTACTAGAGTAGAGTAGAGTGTAGGGTAGAGTAGAGTAGAGTAGAGAGTAGAGTAGGGAGTGTTGAAAAGGTATTAAAAAAATATGGGATAAAATTAAAAATACTACAATTATTCCGATTATAGTATATTGTACTACAAGTTTAAAAGGCGAGAGATTTAAAACGAGTGTGAAGTTATCACACGAGTTTTAAATCGTCGCTTTTTCAATGTATTTTCGGAGAAACTAACGGTGTTTTAGGTTAAGGACGGAGTCGGAAAATAGAATGAAGTTGGCTGTGCACGATGCACGAGCACACCCGAGGCAGCACGAACACACCCGGAGTAACACGAAGTAGTTTGTACGTTATTTACTTTTTTCACTGCGCCTCACTTTTGTCACTGCGTCTATTTACTTTTTCCACTGCATTCGTTCACTTTTTTTCACTGTTGTCCGGAAAGGTCGGCACTGCGCATGCGCCACGTCATCGACCAAAAATCGGTCACTTTTTACACCAAAAACAGGTGGAAAAACTGGCACTATTTCGCAAATTACATATAGAAAAATTAATTTAAAAAGGGAATTAAGTTCCAAATAGATAAAATTCAAGAAATAGTCAATTCTTTCAATTTTTACCATCCCAGACTCCAGTTTACACATGAAATTGAAAATAATAAGTCCATTCGTTTTTTTAATGTTAAAATCATCAGAGAGAACAATAATAATATTAAAACAAATTGTAAAGTTTTTATACATTGCTGAAAAATACCTTAATAAATGTGACATATATTTAAATATATTGAAGATAAAAAATTTTCAGTCAACAAATTTCTTGTATTGGCATTCGTTTTGTAACTTAAATTGTTTCAGCGAAAAATTTCAAAATTCGAATTGATGAAAAATAATTTTCTGATGATAAAAACTGTTCAGCCCACGTAAAACTAACATGGAGTTTTCCTCATATGAACGTATATATTTTTTAAATATTTAACAAAAATGGTGGGTATTTCCATAAGCCAGGAATGAAGACAATTTTTTTTCATGAAAATTGAATTTTTTCATTTTTCTCGTAAATGGTACAAGATATCATAAATGCGTAAAAGAACTTTTTGCAGAACTTTTTTTTAATGTGCAAACTATATTTTCAAAATTTTTTTGTATATGTCGTTTTCAAGAAAAATGCGAAAATTCGATTTTATGAAAAAAAATTCTCCTGCCCACAAAAGTTATTTAGCCCGCATTAAAATCACAGGGTATTTTCCTCATGATAGTAGAAATTCAGCAAAAAATTGGCAAAAATTTAAGTGTGGGGTTTTTGAGAAAATCGACTTTTAACATTTTCAGAAAAACTGCCGCCATTTGGTTAATTTTGAAGATTTTTTTAATTTTCTCGCGGATTTTGAAATAAAACGGTAAACTCTACCAGAATCTGAAAAGAAATCGTAAATATCTCAATTAGCTCAAAAGTTATACGAGTTTAAGGAAAAAATTGGGGTTCTTTTGAAAAACAAATCCAAAAATTCGAATATGCATAACTCTGTTAAAAAATTTTTTTTCGCAAATCGCAAAAATACGTATCGCCTAATTTCCTCTAAAAAACAACATATTTTGTCCCCGAGAGATTCTGCAACTTCAAGTGTAGAACCTGCCTGATTTGAAATGGATTCGGTCGATGGAATTATCAATGTAGCCTTCAGCAACTGTGGCAGATTTCCAACCGCCATGGCGTTTAAGCGTAGTAATATCAGCTCCAGAATCAACAAGTAAAGTAGCCAAACTTCGTCGGAAACAATGACCAGTATACTCATCAGCATTTGGCAAATTTAAATATGGCGCTACCTGCTTTGGCATAGCACCAAACTTATTGATTCCAATCACCTGTACAATATTAATGTTTTTTTTTTTTAATTTACTTTTCATGAAATTAAAAACTAAATTAGAACGTTTGGACTTTAAATATAACCCTGACCAAAAATTTGAAAAGTAAATTTCGGATAGGTTTGTGTACGATTACTTTCAGAGTCTTTCCGAGATCTGCATCCGAATCTATCTGTTTCTATAAGAAATTTTGACAAATTTTCACCTAAAAATTTTGGTTCGTGGAAATAGCTTGTAAATCAAGTATGAATTAAATTCTTAGCATTTTTGCGTAAAATATTATATTAATTTCCTATCAGAAATTTTTGGAATGAATCGGATGCAGACCTTGGACAGGTTCGGAAAGGAACGTAAACCATTGGATAGCCTCGGAAAGTACTTTTTAACAAAAATGTTTACCAGGGAACGAGAGAAGATTCGTGATTTTATTTTAAAAAACTATTTTCAAATGAAAAATGCCATCATTACCTGCTTAGTGCACTTTCCCTTTTGGAAATTAAAAAAAAAAATGATTGGAATCAACATCTTTTGGTCTTAGCTCGAAGTACTTTTTCAACACGGTATAAAATTCTCCAATAACGGTGAAAGATCGAACGACATAATTTTTCGTTTTCGGAATTGTGATCAAAAACATTGAATCACAATCTTCGACGCCGTTCACACACATATTATAAAGCTCTTCTCGCCTGCACGCACCAGATACTCCAATAATTAAAGCAGCCTACAATTAACGCAATTAATATAGTTTTACATAACCTAAAAAAATTGTAAATAAGTTTTTATATTCAGGGTATTTTATACTTTAAATGCCCAATAATCGTGGTCTGCAGCTTCATTGAGAAACTTTTCAATATCATCTGACGACAAAATTTTGGATTTTTTAGCTTTAAATCCAGTGGACTGTCTTTTCAATAAGGCAGTTAGCTTTGCATAGGTTTCTAGTTTGACATCATTACGAGTGCGTAATGTTGATTTTAACATGGAATACTGAGACCAAAGAGTGGAAGGTTTCATTGTTTCTGCTTGTTCATTAAAATACGCCATCAGTACATTTTCTGAGAGCGATTTTATGTTTTTTGAGTTGATCCACTTCATAAGTCGATCCTAAGCTGCATTGTAGATCTTTCTTGATTTCTCAGGCAGAAGATTTTCTGACGCGTTTTTGGCTAATTGTACAATATCTGGTAGACTACACAGATTCTCACTATTTACAGAGTCTAAATCAGAACTATTGGAATTCATTATTCATCAACAAAAGAGAGCAATAATTCAAGAACCTTAAAGAAAATAGATTTCGGAGCCCTAGCTGTCAGACTGTGACCAGATACCCTGAGATACCCACTGTCACAGTTGTTACACTAAACTGCTCCCAATTAACTAAGTGGTATTCCCACTGCCCTACAGATGTCGCCAGTATACAGTATAAAGTCTAATCCACAACATTAAATATGCAAACTTACGAAAGCGTGAAGATACCAACACCAGTGTTTAAAGTCACCTATGTCTGCTCAAATAAGGTACTTTAGGCACAATTTAGAAGCATGAAAACGTCAACTTTTGAGGTGGGTGTTGCAAAAAGATATTTAAGACATAAAACCATTAATTTCAATTAATTTTCATGGAGACATTTCAGAAAATATCAAGCGTCTCTTAAATAAAGATATAAAAACAGTTTACTGATTTGATTCAAAACTTGACAAATTCATGAAACTAGGCAAAGACCAACTAGGCTTAGACCAATGCAACGTTGTTTATAAACTTAAATGCCGATGTGGAAAAACATATGTAGGACAGACAAAACGTCCGTTACATATAAGAAGAGAACATCGTAACAGTATCAGATACAATCCAAAATACCACAAAGCAATTGCAAAACATTTAATTAAATTCCATAATGGTGATACTTCTTGTATCGACCGGGATAATATTGAAATACTACACCAAGATTCTAATTACTACAAAAGATGCTTTGTTGAAATCATATTTATTAAAAAAGAAGGAAACAATAGTATTAATAAAATTGCAGTTTTAGATCATTATAATCCAGCACATAACAGAATTTTTGAAATTTTTTCATAACATTTATACAAAAATATTACAAAAAATTATTTCACAGTTATCGTCATTAAAAGCAAATAATGTTTTTCAACATCCAAACCCTACTAGAAAAAAGTCAGGAATCGTCAGAAAAAGAGTCAGCACTTCTGACCATTTCTGACCACTTTTGTTACGTTTCTCGACAGAAATCGTCAGGAAAAGTCAGAATTCGTGAGAAATGTTCAGAAATCGTCAGAGCTTGGGTTCGAAGGATAATCCTTTTATTAGGGTTCCAAGAATGGAATGACATAAAACCTAATCCCTTTTATATTTCCCAGGTTATTTATATTATTTATTTATGCATATTCTCTTTTCACTCATAATCAATTAATAATATTTATACAATATTCAATCACTCTTAAGGTGAATCTGAAAATATTGTCCGTTTTGACGTATCTCTTTCTCTTTACAAGATACATTAAATTTGATCTAATTAAAAATTTGCTAGACAAATTTTTAGGTATCTGAAATCGTCGAAACCCGTAGATTCTGAATTTCTATCTTTTGAATCTGTATATGCAACATTGAAAAAAAATTATTTTCAATTTTTAATCCTTTTGGGTTGCCTACGTGCGGCCCAGCCGATGAGGTACCTGGTGGGATGTGAATTAGCATATCTTCAGAAATCGTCAGACTCGTCAGGAGTGGTCAGGATGTTCAGGAATCGTCAGAACTTCTGACCATTCGTGACGATTCCTGACTTTTTTTTTAGTAGGGAAAACATCATACCAATGGTTCTGGAAATCAAAACGATTCAAAAAAGTCTTTACTCTAGTCGTGTCACATACACATAACCTATGTACGTTACTACGTTACGCTTGTGTTTACCTCCCAGGCTTAAGGGGATTTATCAGCGTTATAAAACGGATTCCCAGTTTCCAGCCGCAAGGTTGAATATCTTGGTCTGATATTTTGCATACCTCATCTACATAATATTCTCTTGGCCGGTTAAGAGCCGGTTTTTTGAATTTTTGTTTAGATTTTACGTTATAAACAAAAAGAAATGTGCAATGGGAAAAAAATGCAGTGACGCTCAGTAGTAGCTGAGTGTGTATTTTCGAGGCCTGAATCTCAACCCTTCTCAAAGCTGAGAGCTCGGCTACGAGGAAGACGCCCCGTCGCGCGGGTGGAGACACTCGAGTGCGTCGAATCAACCGAAACGAATCGCCCTCTCATTGTTATGAGATGCAGGTCGGTTCAAAAAACTGAACTTACGAAAACATCGGGTGATTGAATTTTAATTAGCATACATACTTTATTCATATAATTTTAAGAAATTAAAAAAAAGATTCATGAAAATCGGTTAATATTTGCAGTAATAATAGAAATTTTGAAGTGCACACGGTAGTATGCAAATATACACCTCAGAATGGGAGAAACGCATTTTTGTCGTTAGAAAGGTCTACAGCCTTCAAATTTGCCCCAATCCGCAATCAGTTTTTTTTTCAATTGAAGAGCGCTAAATTTACAAGAGCACCTTAGTCCGCGATTCTTGCATTTTCATTTGTTTATGTATTATATGTTTACTCGAAGTATGAGAAAATCGAGATTTTTCACAAAATCATTCTTTATTCTTCAATAACGGTTCGCATGTAATGAAAATCATCTTAAATCGACGCAAGAGTACTCCCACAATGCAAATAATATGATTATTGTCATTAATGAATGTTGTCATTGTTATAAACAAATGATATTAACAAACAGCCACATCGTATAATGTTTGTTGAAAAGAAGTTATTTTCGGATGAGTATGCTTTACATTATAGTGAGAGTGATTGTTAGTCACAATGTTTATGAAACATCAACAATTGTAAATGTTTTGAACCATTTCTTGCCCAAATTTGGAATTTGTTTCTTCCTTTACTATCTGAAATTATGTCGATATTCGGAAAAGTGATCTATGTTTGATTATGTGTGATGAAATATACAACAATTGTTGATCTTGTAAACAAATGAAATAAGTCAATCCACAACTCTGTCCTGGAAAATAATTTTTTTCGTACTGAAACTACTTGGAGTGTTTGTGAGAGAGATTTATAGTAACTGTTTCTGTGTAACATTCACAATAAACAGTTGTTAATATATAATTTTCAAACATTACGATTCGTAGGTATTTAAAAATATTGTAATTTTTATTGGAAAAAGATTGTTCTTCTCTGGAAGTAGTTTGAATTATCGTGGGAGTGATTGTCATTAACAATTTCTATAAAACGTTTTACACTGTTTTTTTTTAAATTGTGGAATTTGTGCTTTCTCAATTTCGAATTTTCTTTTATCATATGAATTGCTACATATAATATTATTGAAAAGAACATACGTTCAATTATAATTGTTAAAATACAAATCCTAAAAAAAATATATATAGTTAAAAGTTTGTCATAAGGACAACCGCAGGATTTCGCCGGGAGCGGGTACTAATCTGAAAAATTGCACCCGCTCCCAGCGAAATCGCGGTAAAATTTCAGCTGTAACCACGTCTCATGACCGTGAGATGGGTGGTTACAGTCTGCGCGAATTCAATACGATGATCCGGCGAAAGTCTCGTGCACCCTGAGGACACGGAGCGACCCAAAGACGACCGCCTTCTGAATTCTCCCTGCAAGTGCCTCAGCATTTTGTTGACACGCAGGGATGCTTTTCAGGCTATTAACAAGTGAAACCTTGTCACCTCCAAGAGCGCCAATGATCAGGACGATTAGCTTAACAGAATATTCCGGGTATAACCGTCGCAACTCCCTCATAAGGTCTTTATACCTTTCTTTCTTTTCTTTCTCCTTCGCTGTGACGTTTTTGTCCGCTGGTGCCGAAAATTCGATAACGAACATGGTTCGTTTCTCGAAGTCAAGAAGAACCATGTCAGGCCTCGAGTGCGCAACAGAAACAATTGTCGAGAATATGAAGTTCCAATATATGCGGCACTTCTCATTTTCGACAATTGACTCTATTTCTCTAGGGGCGTTCAGCGGAGAGGTATTTGGGCTAATGCCGTAAGAGTGACAGAGATGGTAATAAAGCACTCTCAGTGCCGCATTGTGCCTTTGGATGTAGGTTGTTCCCGCATGAGCTGGACAACTAGATAGTATGTGTCCTAGATGCTCGGGGTGTTCATGACACGCTCTGCAGCTATCATCGGGAATATCTTGGCTCAAAATGTGGCGACGGTATGCTAGAGTGGAAATGACACCATCTTGACATGCCAAAATGAAGCCCTCTGTGCCCGACTTCAATCCGGGTGATCTAAGGAAAGCAAACGTCAGCTCATACGACATCGACTGATCTTCCACATTTCTGTGGAAGATGCCGTGCATCTTCTTGTCGAGGAGCTCTTCGCGGAAGTTTTTCTCCTGTGCTTTCTTAATCCGGGCCTTGAGGAGTGAGTATTTTAGATGGATAAGATTTGATGCATTTCGCTCACCCCTGATATTGAAGTCAAGGCCGAGTGTTTCAGCAGCCCCTTCTGCTGCTTTGTAAAGAAACGCCCCTTTGCCTACTTCTTCGTGTTTTCTGACCATTTTAAGAAGAGGATCTTGTCCATTTGCGACAATATGTGCTGTACCCAGAATAATCCTGTTGTGAAGACATTCAAGATTCAGTATTCCACGACCACCTTGATGGCGTGAGATGTAAAGTCGTGGAACAGAAGACTTAAGGTGCATGCTTTTGTTCATGTGCATAACCTTTCGGGACCCGATGTCGAGGGATCTGAGCTCGTCCTTCGTCCATGGAACTACTCCAAATGAATAGAGTACTACTGGGACGGCAAGCATGTTCGTTGCAGATATTTTGTTCCTCGCCGACAGTTCGGAAGACCATATCTGTCGGAGGAGACGTTTGTATCTGCATCGGAGAGTATCCTTTATAGATGTTACGTCCTGAATGCGGCTTTGTGGCACGCCCAGGTATGTATAGGTCTCTCCAGCGCAAAGGTGTCGTAAAGCGCTTCTGTCAACGAGTTCAGGATCTTCGAGGATGCCGTTAACTTTTCCTTTCTTCAAATTAACCTTGGCGCATTTCTCTAACCCGAACTCGATTCCAATCTCTTGAGTGTACTCTGTGATAATTTTTAGAGCTAGATGTAGTTTCTCTTGATTTCTAGCATAGAGCTTAAGATCATCCATGTAAAATACATGAGTTACCTCATGCTTTCGATTTCCAGGTTTGCCACAGAGGTACCCTTCAGAATGGCAAAGTGCGAGAGATAGTGGCAATAATGTGAGGCAAAAGAGGAGAGGGCTCATGGTGTCGCCCTAAAATACACCTCTCTGAAAGGTGATACTGTTAGTGATCACACGATATTTTCCAGATAAGATGGTAAATCTGGTTTTCCAAAGCGGCATTAATCTCTCTATGCATCTCACGATGTGTGGATGAACCTTCAAGCTTTCCAACAGACAGATGATAAGTCTATGGGAGGTTGAATCAAAAGCTTTTCGGTAATCTATCCAGGCTATCGATAGAGATCGTTGATAGGATGCTGCATCTTTACAGACACATCTATCGATGAGCAGGTTCTCCCGACATCCTGCTACGCCTTTCTTCGAGCCACGTTGTTCATACATCTCTCGCCACACAGGTTCAATTGTCCGAAGAATCCTATCATTTAGGATGGCTGTGAAGATCTTATACAGTGTGTTCAGACAAGTTATTGGCCTGTAATTCTTAGGGTCAGCTAAGTTGCCCGTCTTAGGCAGGAGCACTGTGCGCCCTTCCACCAACCACTCCGGAATAGGCTCTTCCGACTTTAGATATGAGGTGAAAATTCGGGCCAGATGCTGGTGGGTTGAAGGAAACTTCTTCCACCAGAAGGTCTTGATACCATCTGGTCCCGGAGCGGGAAAGTTCTTCATGCCTTTTAATACATTTTTCACCTCCTCGGTAGTGATAGGTGGGCATTCTTCCTCAGGTGTTATGAGGGCATTGCATAGCTCCTTGAAGCTATTTATGTTCTTTGAGTCTTCTTGAAGTGGATGCTGGACCTCGTAGACTTCTCTCCAAAATGCTTCGACCTCCTCTGGTTTGGGCGGATGGTCGACAGTAATTGGAGGGTCTTGGAAGAGTTTAGATGGATCAGATGAAAATTGTTGATTTTCTCTGACCCACCTCTCTCTCCGCTCTAGACTTCTCCTAGCGTTAGGTAGTATTCGTATTCTGTCAACAATATGCTGTCTGATGGTCATTAGCTTTGATTTGTTGATTGTGTGATAACGGATCCGCAGTTCGCGCGCGAACCGTCGAACCTTGGCAGTGAAATTCCTGCCAGATGTTATGTAGTCAATCACACACTGAATGCGGGACGCGTAGTCTCTAGCCTAGCCTATCTTTGTGCTGAGTTAATGCATTCTTCTTTTGGTCTTATGATCAACCGTTGGTTTTGTTTTACGGCTTGCACCTGCCAAAGTTCTCGCTGCATTGTACACACCACAACTGATAGTCCAGAGGTCGGATTCTTCGGAAAAATCTCCACGAAGTTCATCATCCAATTCAGTCAGATCTTTGGGCTTGGGAGAAACCTGAATGTTGATGTTTCTCCGGGTCCTGAAGCATCGTTCTTCCTCTATTGGATGCCTGTTCGCGGTTGGTCTCAGTGTCGCTTCTCTTTCTCTGTTGCCGGCTTGTTCTGAATGCGGTTGACTAGGTACTCCGGTTATATAACCCATTTTCCTAAGCTTCTCGGCATGGTTTCGCAGACGTTGTTGCGAGAAGTCTGAGAGCTCTGGGTGTTTCTCGCACCACAGAGCATGCAGTCGTGCCATGTAACCTTCTCGTTCAGGGACCATACTGGCATCGTAGCACTCCAGTAGGCCGTCATTGAGTTGATCCGTCCACTTAAAAGTAACAAGATTCCGCCGGTCAATCGCATTGACTCCGTCTTGATTGGCTCCCCCAACTGTAGGGTAGTCGGCATTGTTGTCCGACCCATTGTCGGGAGCCCTGCGCGTTCGATTGTTTAGAACCGCACTTACTACAACTATGTTTGGTGTTATCATTGTTGTTCCCACGAGCAGCTAGGGAAAGGGTTCGTCCATCCTTGTAGAGCCCCGCATGCAAGGATAAGGCTGTATACTCTGAGAGTCGCCGATTTCCCAGAATCACCGTTAGAGACACCTCACCCAGGTGACATTCAGCTTTCGGCACGGTTCTCACGCCTTCGCTTGGGGGTTATTCCTTCGGGACCATCCCTGGACAATTGTCCGCGACTGCTTATTAATTATTGTAACCATATTCAGCAGAAACCCTTGGTACAGGGACCCTCTATCCGCAACCCGAGGACGCGTTCGGAGGCTGTGTCATAAGCCCTTCGGTTCTATTCCAAAGGAATCAAAACCGAAACCGAAATATATATATAAATATATAAATAAATATATATATATATATATATATATATATATATATA
>CAKNXH010059249.1:0-30144 GCA_932178445.1 Andricus quercusramuli | reverse complement strand
TTTACTTATTTCATTTGTTTACAAGATCAACAATTGTTGTATTTCATCACACATAATCAAACATAGATCACTTTCCCGAATATCGACATAATTTGAGATAGTAAAGGAAGAAACAAATTCCAAATTTGTGCAAAAAATTGTTTATAACATTTACAATTGTTGATGTTTCATAAACATTGTGACTAACAGTCACTCTCACTATTATGTAAAGCATACTCATCCGAAAACAACTTTTTTTGAACAAACATTATACTATGTGGCTGTTTGTTAATGTCATTTGTTTATAACAATGACAACATGAATTAATGACAATAATCATATTATTTGCATTGTGGGAGTACTCTTGCGTCGATTTAAGATGATTTTCATTACATGCGAACCGCTATTGAAGAATAAAGAATGATTTTGTGAAAAATCGCGATTTTCTCATACTTCGAGTAAACATATAATACATAAACAAATGAAAATGCAAGAATCTCGGACTGAGGTGCTCTTGTCAATTTAGCGTTCTTCAATTTAAAAAAAACTGATTGCGGATTGGGGCAAAATTGAAGGCTGTAGACCTTTTGAACGACAAAAATGCGTTTCTCCCATTGTGAGGTGTATCTTTGCATACTATCGTGTGCACTTAAAAATTTATATTATTACTGCAAATATTAACCGATTTTCATTAATCTTTTTTTTCAATTTCTTAGAATTATATGAATAAAGTATGTATGCTAATTAAAATTCAATCACGCGATGTTTTCGTAATTTCAGTTTTTTGAACCGGCCTGCATCTCATAACAATGAGAGGGCGATTCGTTTCGGTTGATTCGACGCGCTCGAGTGTCTCCGCCCGCGCGACGGGGCGTCTTCCTCGTAGCCGAGCTCTCAGCTTTGAGAAGGGTTGAGATTCAGGCCTCGAAAATACACACTCAGCTACTACTGAGCGTCACTGCATTTTTTTCCCATTGCACATTTCTTTTTGTTTATAACGTAAAATCTAAACAAAAATTCAAAAAACCGGCTCTTAACCGGCCAAGAGAATATTATGTAGATGAGGTATGCAAAATATCAGACCAAGATATTCAACCGTGCAGCCGGAAACTGGGACTCCGTTTTATAACGCTGATAAATCCCCTTAAATGTGTGTAACGAGTGTCAGTGTTGGACAACTCTAAGCGCAAGTCGCTTGCACTTGCGCTCAGATGAAATTTTCCAAAATTCAACTGACCAAAGTTAAGTAGTTACAGTGTTTCTTAAAATTGCATTACTATAACTTTACACAATGAAAAACAATATAAAAAATTTAAAAAAAAACATAATCAGAAATCAAAAGCGCACAATGTTATTGAACCTTATCCTAACCTCCAAATTAAAGCAAAATAATATTTCCAAATTAAAGCAACATAATATTTCCAAATAAAACTAGATATAAATTGAAAAATGTTCTTCTATTAATTATTATTATAATATATTCCATTCTAGTTCCAACATTGACAATCGAATTTGGCAAATATTGAATAATTTCGCATCCTACATGCTTGCAATCCTCTTCGACTCAAAAATTGTAACTAACAACTAGGTACGAAGAATTCACGTCATACGTTACATTATTCATACATAGTTTCACGATTAAAAGAAAATCTACTCGTCATATCTAAAAATTACTGTCAATACTTTTTGGGTAAACAACATTTTTCTATTAACTTTTTTTCGTACCTTGTGTCGTTTTTCAAAAAATGTAATTTTTATTTTGAATGTTATTTTTTACGTTTAAAAAAAAACTTCGTGTCCTATGTTACGAGATGTAACGGCCTATTTTATTACTTTGACGACTTGGGAAAACCTGGCTGGAGAACTCATTATCAAATCCCGTGCTCAAGGTCAGCAACCAATGCAAGGGTAATTACCGAGTACGGTTTGAGGAAGCAACTCCTCGGCAGCCGCCCAATAAAACCTAGACGACTCCACAAGCTCATTACCAAGTCCCCTGGTTAAGGTGAACGACAAGAGCAATTACCGAATACATTTTGACGGACCCATTTGGGAAAAGCAGCATCCAAAATTATATACGAGTCATATATAAGCATTAGAAAACTCCAGGACTCAAGTTAGTTTTTACCCCGGTCTTCTATACGACGGTCACATCTACGCTTAAAACATCCCTTCGGTAAATTCCTACGATTGGAAACAAAGTATTGTATTGTATTGTATTCTATTGTATGTTCGAAAGACTGTAACTTTAAGAAATATCGGGACAGTGTGTGTGACAAGTTATTACCTTGGGATTACTGATTTACTGTGTACGGAACTAATTCCTGAGAGGATTCCTCTCAGCTTTACTACAACTCGAGAAAGTGAGTAAAGATTCTTGTAAAAAACTGTGGCTATTGTATCTACAAACATCTCTTGTATAATTTATGTTTTCACTTGTGTTTTCCAACTTAATTCCACTTCAAAAATTGTTAATAAATAATTGTATAACATAATAGCGTCAAAGAATTATCATTGGCATCCTCATCCCACAAGAATAAATTATTCTGATAAACGAGGAAATAGAGAAGAAAATAGAGGGAATTAGTTGATTAAATTGATGGGTTACGAATAACATTTATGTTTTGCTTAATAACTTAGGACATAACACTCAGGACATAACATATTCCCTTTATTATTTTTGGTGCATCGGCCGGGAAAATGAAGCCAATGATATCATATAGTAACAGTTTTGAATATTTATAGTCTAAGGAAACTTTTCCGTTATTTAATTTTTCACATACTCATTTTTGAAAAATTCTATTACATATTTAATGTTTTCCAATTTAAGAAAATCATAAATGCGAGAGATTTTGGAGAGGCTTCATTCTTTATTTCATACAACTTTATAATTAAGTTCTTTTCCTGTTGAATTGAATATTTATATATACTGACATATTCATGCACTACCATTTATGACTATTTCCATTGACCATATTATATTGTAATATTAGTGACATTTTTTCAAAGATACATGTATATACATTTCCAATCAATCCATTATCTTATTAAAAAACCTTTAAAAGTGCATTGTATATAAAATTGTTATTTTGCAAAAACGTCACTAATTTATGTAAACATATTTCTTTTATTCTTTCTGCATATACATGATGTGATAAATGTCTGACCCAGATCCCGATGATAAAACCCAACGTTTAACTCGTTCTCAAACAAAAAATAACCCTGATTTAATTAAAAAAGTACTGGAAAACCAAGGAATTAAAAATAAACTAAGAAAAGCGATTGCATATAAAATTAGCGAGTCTTCAGAATCGAAAGTTGTGCATAGCCCCGTCGTAAATTAAAGAAAAAAATCTGATTCAAGCAGTGCCAAATTAAGTGAATCCAATACAAGCAACACAATAACCGAGGAAAATATATTTAGTTCTACACAAAATTCTTTTCAAGAACACGTAAATTCTGAATCTAATAGTACTGATCAAGATCCTGAAGAGAGTAACAATGAAGTTCTAAGTTCTCATCATAGTAGTGAATTTCATAACGAAACTGAGAATTCTCTTTTAAATACAATCGGAAATCCTAAGTGTCACGTTCAAAAGCAATTAAGTTCACCTGTAAATCTACCCAATAATCCAGTTATTGAAATAACAAGTGATTTAACTGTAACCAACGATAACGAAATTTTATCTAATAATCAGAACAATATTACTAGTATTTTCTCCGGAATTTCAGATGAGAACTAATTAAAACCGAGTGAACATCCTATAAGTGTAAAATCTGAGTTGCCTCAAGTAACATCTTCTGCTAGTTTCAACAATAATCGAACACCCCCCAAAATGTCAATTCCAACTAATCAAAATGTTTCTCTCCGCGATGCTCTTGAAATTGTACCGATTTTTGACGGGAAAAACCTCCCCCTTTCAATATTTATTGAGGGATGTGAAGAAGCAAAGGGAATGCTTCCAAACAACCCATTAATTGAAGAAAATCTTGTCAAATTAATTCGTAGTAAAATTATTGGGGAGGCAAGGAAAGGTATTTATGGAAATACTTATATTACAGTCGATGGGCTCTTCGAAAGATTAAAAGCATTATATGCACAGGAAAAGTCCGTTTATCAATTGCAAGGGGAATTAGGAGCAATGTTTATGTGGGAAAACGAGAACGTATTGTCATACGCTTCCAGAATTATGGAAGGCGCAGAAAGAATTTTTGATGCACATAAAATTTACAATAAAAATACACTTGACGAAAACTTTAAAAAGGGTTTAGAAAGAACAGTAGTCGAATGTTTTACTCCCGGTTTAAGGCCAGAATTAGAAATAAGAATCGGGGAAGCAAATACCCTTCAAGGAATCACGGATAAAGCATTAGAGGTAGAAAGAAGATTAGCAGGAAGAGCTGAATTGAGGAAAGAAAACGCGATTAAAACATCGCAAAAGGAGATAGAGTCATATACAGGAAACAGTAGGGAATTCGCAAAAACTCATAAAATTAATATAGCGCAAGAAGAAGTTGTAATATGTCAATATTGTGGGAGAAGAGGGCATACCGCGTCATCATGTTTCCAAATAAATAAACCACAAAATCCATTTAATCAGAGAACAATCGCAAATCACGGTACCCCTTAGAATTTTTTACGAGATAACAATTATGGTGGGCGAACACAGAATCAATTTCAAAACCGGCAGTGGAATCCACAAAATTCAAGGCAATTTGAAAACCAACAAACATATCCACTAAATCAAGGTCAATACCTACGGCAACAATATCCATTCCAAAATCGACAAAATCAGGATCAATATCAACGTCGACAAAATCAATTTCAGACTCAACCGCGAGATCGACCGTGGGATTCTCGCGAATCCCAGAGCCGATCATGGACGGGAAATCGTTTTCCACAACAACATATGTCACAAAATAATTTTTCAGGACAAAATAGGCAATTTTTACAAAATACTCGCAATTACCAATCCCACCCTAATCCCACCCAAGAAAATCCTCTCTTCTACCAGATCCAATATAATATGTAATTATTGCAAAAAACCAGGGCACATAATTAAAGATTGTAGGGCAAGAATGAACAATAACGCTTCGCAGCAAATTCAGAATCAGCCGCTAAACCAGAGAAACTAGAACTCTCTCATTTGGCAAGGTGCCCCGAAGGAGACTCAGGCGAAAATTCTAGTGCACCCGTTTTGACTAATAAAAATAATTCACAAGCTGAGATAAAAGCAGAAAAATGTCATTTAAGTGTGAGCAGTACAATACCGTATATAAAAATAATTACTAAAGGACTTCGATACCCTGCCACCATGATGATAGATACAGGTGCAGGACCAAATTTACTAAAGATAGGCATGATAAAATCTGACATGACCATTAACGAAGACGAACGATTACGACTCACCGGAATAAATGAACACCCTGTTTTTACATTGGGTCAAGTTAAGCTTGATATTTTTGGACTCCTAACCATTTTTAATTTAATACCAAATGAAGTACCAGTTGAACATGATGGAGTTTTAGGCACTGAATTTTATCAAAATAACAAAGTAAAAATTAATTATGCAGAAAAACAACTAGAAATAAAAAAACAAAATTACCCTTTCGAATCTCAAGATTATATAACAATACCTGGTAGATCAATAAGAAATGTTTTCGTTGAAGTAATAAATAAAGAAAAAACAACTGGTTATATACCTCAACTATCCGTCGGCGATGGAATCTTTATAGGTAATGCGGTTGTTAGTAACAATAAAGGTCGTGCCTACATAAAGGTAGCAAATACATGTGTACAATGAATTAATATTGAAATTCCTAAAGTAGAATTGCAAGACTTTGATGAAAAAGAAACATCCGGAGAACAATTTAATCAAAACTATCAAAATTTAAACTTTTCCAAACCAACTAAAAGTAATCAACATAATCCTACGGACGAATTATTAGATACATTTTTAAATCATAACAATATGAAACTAGAGCATTTATGCAAAATCTTTAACATTTCCGGACAAGACAGAATAGAAGAATTAAAAAAATTGTTACGGTTGGATCATTTAAATAATGAAGAATCAGCACACGTAATAAAACTAATCACTAAATACGCTAATCAATTTCATATACCGGGTGAAGAATTGGGAGCAACCAATGTTCTTAAACATAGCATACGTACAACTAACGACAAACCTATTATGTCAAGACAGTATAGATTCCCCCCTGTACATAAGGAAGAAATAACTCGGCAAGTTAATGAACTTTTAGAAAACGGAATAGTAAAACCATCTTTATCTCCCTACAATACTCCAGTTTGGATAGTTCCAAAAAAGTCAGATTCTCACAGAAACAAAAAATGGAGAATGGTTTTGGATTTTAGAAAACTTAATGAAGAAACAATAGGTGATTCTTATCCTTTGCCAAATATGACAGAAATTCTTGATCAACTAGGCGGTGCTCAATATTTCTCAGTGTTTGATTTAGCTTCCGGTTTTCAGCAAATTAAAATGCATCCGGATGATGCACACAAAACTGCATTTTCCACCCCCTATGGGCATTATGAGTTTGATCGTATGCCTTTCAGTTTGAAAAATGCCCCAACTACATTCCAGCGCTTAATCGATTTGGTATTAACAGGGTTACAAGGAACAGAATTGTTCGTTTATCTTGATGATATTATTTTATATGCTGATACTCTTGATGAACATGAGAAAAAATTTAATATCCTCATGGACCGATTACGATCTGCTAATTTGAAACTACAGCCAGACAAGTGCGAATTCTTGAGGCCTGAAGTAGGTTATTTAGGTCATATTATTGATAAATACGGTATACCCCCAGATCTGAAAAAACTTGAAGCAATTTGAAAATTCCCTATCCCCAAAAATGAAAAAAATATCAAGCAGTTTCTTGGTTTAGCTGGATATTATCGACGTTTCATTGACGGATTCTCAAAAATTGCCAGTCCATTGACATGACTTTTAAAAAAGGACACCCCTTTTATTTGGACGGAGAAACAACAAAATGCTTTTGATATTTTAAAGGAAAAACTTTCTGAAGAACCTGTTTTACAACGCCCGGATTTTAATAAACCTTTCATTTTAACCACGGACGCTTCGGGATTTGCGATAGGAGCAATATTATCTCAGGGAATCATAGGAAAGGATAGGCCCGTTAATTATACTTCGCGAACCTTGAATGATGCAGAGAAAAAATACGACACTTACCAAAAGGAAGCTTTAGCAATCATTCACGGGGTACAACAATTTAGACCTTATCTCTATGAACGGAAATTTACTCTGGTCACTGACCACAAACCACTGGTGTGGTTTCAGAATTCGAAAGACCCATGCTCTAGAGTTACAAGATGGAAATTAAAGTTAGCCGAGTACGACTTCGACGTTATATATAAGGCAGGTAAAACTAATGTTAACGCAGACGCCTTGTCTAGGAACCCCGTTGATGATCCTGAGAATGAAAATATAATAAATCATATGAAATCAACGAAATCGGAATTTTTTGAATATGGTAATAATATAGAAAACATGGGAATGAAATCAGAAGATAAAAAAGAAAATGCTGAATTCGGGCATATGAGTGAGAAGACATCGGAGTTTATGAATCTTACGAAATCAATCGAAGACCTGACGAATGTAATTAATCATCTTATAAATAATCCTTTCAGCGATAATAATCCAGGGTTCCAATGGAACGCCATGGTAACTAGGGGAGCATCAAAAAAGCAAATGCAAAAAGAAAAAATGAACAAGAATGAGAAAACTTATCATAAGAATAATACTACTATCAAACAAATAGAAGAAGAAATCGAAGATGAAGAAGAAAAGGACCTAGAAGAATACGGAGACAAAGAACAATCTGCAAAAAATATACAGGTAAAAAAACGTGGTAGGCCAAGGAAAATTACCACTGAAGTTAGAAGTAAAAAGTTGTCTCCTCCCAAAAAAGGAAAGCGAGGTAGACCCATAAAGATAGGAAAAAATAAGGAGAAAAAAGGTAAGAGGAAGCAAAAATTTTATAATAAATCAGATTCAGAAGAAGAAATTCTGTCTGATCCAATATATGTCCAGCAGAGGAACCTCAGAAACAAAAATATACGAAGAAGTCAAGAAACTCAAGTCTTGAAGACTCTGATAGTTCTTACCCGCAGGATTTTGAAGAAATCCTTTTTGATCCAGTTTATATTCCAGCAGAGGAGTCGAAGAAGAGAAAACATATTAAGGAAAATAACCAAAAATATTCAGAAGAGAAAGAAGAGGAATTGAACTACCTATCAACAGATGATGAAAGCTCGAATAATTCACATAAAGAATTTGAAAATTTTGTTGAGGCCAAAAAACCTGCAGATAAACCAAATGAAATAATTTCTTATGAAGAGGAACCAAAACCACTCAACAAATATGAAATGAAGAAAGCTGAAAAACAGAAAGTTTCTGAAAACGAAAACTTATCTCTACAACAGCCTCCACCCGAACCCCCTCCACCCCATACTTTACCAGTTAAACGAAGGTTTACAAGAAGGAACATAGTAGAATGCCGTGATAACTACCAATGCGGAAAGACAATTACACATATTTTATTTCAGTTGACGGAAACCCTCGTGATAACGGTTCAAGAGCTTTAGCAAAAAGAGAAAAATTACCCAAACTTGTAAACCTTCAAAATGGAGTCGCAAAATATATTAAGAAGGGTCAACAATACCACATAGGTCTGCCTATTGAAGACGGAAATTTAAGCGAAACTTCAGAAAGCATAAAGTTAGCAATATTATCATTACATTCATTAGCAAACCAATTAAATTTGAAAACAATTAGTGTAGCTAAAACTGCTCAAGTCAATCGCTTACTTTGGGATGAAATTTTAACAACATTTGATACAACCTTTGCTGAGTCATCTACAAAAATCATAATATGCATGGGTATCACACAATATCCCACAAAAGATCAACGTATAGAATTAATTGAAGAAGCTCATTCTTCTGCAATAGGCGGACATAAGGGAATCGCGAAAACTTATAATAGAATACATCAACATTATTTTTGGGAAAACATGAAGATTGACATCCAGAAGTATATCCAAGTATGTTTACAGTGCCAGCTTGAAAAATTGGTCCGGGTTAAAACAAAAAATCCAATGGTGATAACGGACACCCCAGGAACCGCGTTCGAAAAAATAGCAATGGACACCGTAGGTCCACTCCCAGTAACAAAAATGGGCAACGAATATATACTGACCGTACAAGATAAGTTTACAAAATATTCACTAGCAATAGCACTCCAGAACCACCAAGCAAGTACGATAGCCGATTCGTTAGTGAAAAAATTCATATGTCTATTTGGATCACCTAAAGAAGTTCTAACAGACCAGGGTACAGACTTTTTGAGTAATTTAATGAAACGATTAGCCAAAAGATTCCGAATTAGGCAATTCAAGACTACAGCTTTCCACCCTCAATCTAACGGATCCATTGAAAGGTCACATCACGTTTTAGGGGAATATTTAAAACAGTTTGTAAGCAAGAATGCTGAATGGGATGATTGGCTAGAACTTGCTACATTTTCATACAATACAAGCGTACACGAAGGAACAAAGTGTACTCCGTATGAACTAGTTTTTGGAAAACTAGCGCGTCTTCCTTCAAGTGAACCTCCATTGGAACATGAAAAACTAGAAACATATGATCATTACTTGACGAAATTAATAACACGCCTACATGAAATGCGTGAAATAGCACGAAATAACTTAATATATGCAAAAGAGAAATCAAAAGTCTACTATGATAAAAAAGCTAATCCACACAATTTTAAGACAGGAGATAATGTTTTCTTATTAGAAGGTGGAAAAATACGCAAATTTGCAAATCAGTATTCAGGGCCATATGAAGTTTTAGAAGTGTTAGGAAAAGGCAATGTAAAAATAAATATAAAAAATAAAACAAAAATAGTCCATATCAATAGACTCAAACTATCCAGAATACCAATCAACGACAAACAATAAGAAAAATATTAACCTACTTCCAGAAAAAAAAGGGATTTCGAGAATGGACTACGCTCACCGACAAAAGATCGAAAAATACATCGATTTGCTTGTAGACAATGTGGATATACTTGCATTATGGCCATATTTGTTTATAACAAGGATTCACAACAGGGACGATTGCAACATTCCTACATGGGGAACAAATATAATGGAACCAGAAACCATAAGGGATATCATTATTACAATAAGGAGACGAGGACCATTGGCATTTCGTAATTTAATTTTAAGTGTTAGGAATTCAAACCAACATCTTTTAGCAAACTTATTAGAATATGACAATTATCATTGAACTCTGATAAAGACCGTAATAAATGATCAGTAAAACCTAGAAAATAAAAAGTACCTAATAAAACCATTTAAAAAAAACCCCTCTTCCAGATAATGGAATTTGGAATAGGCGGCTTCTTAGCGATCATTTGGGTGCTGTCAAGGATAAACCTGATAGAAGACTTCGTAGGATACGATTGTGGTTCCTCTCAGTTAAACATTACAACATTATCGCTATTAGAGTTACGACAATGTGACATACCTAAGCCTCAAATTCATGTAACACCAACATATATCCAGCTTATACAAATCAGTGGATTCACATTACAAAGAGTTATACAATGTAAAGTTGAAATTGATCGCACGATTCTGCACTGCGGTATGTACTCTTACACTTCTGCAGTAAGTAATGGTATGAGTCAGTACATACATGAAGTTACTCGAGATGAATGTGAGAAGATGCATTTATCAAGAACGTTCGTGATAACTTCAACAGCACAGTTATCAAAATTAGCACTTAATACAACTTCACATCATACAGTACTATTGGCAGGTGATTTGCAGCCAAATGGGTATTGTTCAGGTACCCAGTTTTCAGACCCTTTTGGCACCTGGTATAACGTTGTAGTTCAAGCTAAAGTCAAAATAACCTTATTAGAACATTATGCTCAAATAAATATAAATACAAATAAAATACACCTGCAGTCAGGAGTCACTTCTTCGCTTACCGAAACTCAATGTATAGATAGAGAAGGAGGACAAACATTTTGGAACGCATTACCTGACGATGTATGCAACTTTAAAAAATATGAAGTCTTATACGAAGGCATGGCGAACAGAACCCAAAGTTACTTATTCTACAGACTAGACCAGAAAACACACTCTTGGGAAATAAAAAACCTCTTATCCAAAACATGGATATATTCACATATGTAAACTCAAAATTTGTTTACGTAGAGAGACATATTAAAACCGAAGTAATAGGACTCTATCGTGACGTTTTGACACAACGTTGCCAACTGGAACAACAAGTTATCAAAAACTCCTTAACTTTAGCCACCCAAGCACCTGACGAATTCGCATTCCATTTAATAAAAGGACCAGGTTATATGTCAATTTTAGCAGGCGAGGTAGTGCATATAGTAAAATGCGTACCTGTAGAATTAATACACAGGAAAACCGACAAGTGTTATTTACAACTCCCCGTACTTAAGGGAAATAAAACATATTTTTTAACTCCCCACACACACGTTTCAACAACAGTAAGCACCCAGATAGATTGTAATCCACTACTACCATCCATGTACCAATTAGGAAAGAAGTGGTTCCAAAGGCTACCAAACTTAGTTCCAGCAATAGATCCCATTATAGTAAAGCCAGAAACAAAAGAAACATGGAAATATACAAATCCTTCATCTCTAGCAACCAGTGGAATATATTCTCAAAGAGATCTAGAAAAGCTTCGTGACCATATTATGCTCCCAGCTGAAAGACCGATAATATTAAATACCCTAGCTCGTGGTATCAGGGGACAACAAGTTACAAACCATGGTTTCTAATTTTCAAACATCTTAGATGAAGATTCAATAAATAGAATAGCCGAATCTGCATGGGCAAAGTTTTGGACAATCTTTACTAGTTTTGCACTGAATGTGCAGGATTGATTGGAGTAATAATAATACTTAAATTAATCAAATTTATCGCAGACACCTTTATACCCGGCTATGCATTACACGACGTATTTGGATGGTCTTTCCATCTTATAGGAGCACTTTGGGATTCAGCCACTAACCTATTACTGGATTTAGGAACGAACAAGTCACCGCCCAAAGATAATCCATCAGAACTAAGGCCATCGGCCCCACAGGAAAATAATAAACTCCTCGACCAGGCTAGAGATACTGGCGACGAGAATCCCAGTAACAGGAACAGACAGACTAGCAACGAGAGTCCAGGTTACCATTTATAAAAATCCACATATCATAATGACGGCTGAAACTTTTATGACTCTGCTAAAAAATATACTTCAAGAAAAGGGAGAAGATATCCCTACCCTTAGTACAAACTTACATCGCGAACCATCTGGAAACTTTTATTATTCAGTCGAAATTAAATACAAAAAATTCGTACTACTAAGTACGGCATACGACAGATACTTAGCATGTAAAACAGCAATGAATAATTTAGTTTCGATTTTAACAGAAAATACTAATTCAACTCGAAATTTTAAGAACGCCCCGTTTGGCATACATATTTTGGAAAAATTACTAGAGTTCTGCACAGAAAGAAAACTACCTTTGCCGAAATATGCAACTACGCAAATTAAAACATCAGATAGAGAGATAACCTGGGTGATAATATGTACTGTAGGAGATATTAAGCAGACAGGTGTTTCGGACAGCCTCATAGTAGCTAAAGCTTTTGCGGCTTTGAAAATACTATCGACCCTGTATACTACCGGGAAACACACAACACCCTCCGTTGAATCAATCAATATTTCACTGAAAGAACTCAACTTCATGAAAAATGCTACTAGCACGTATTACTAGCATACTAGCATACTAGCATTGCAAGCCTCAACAAAAAGAGGATATTACAAAACTAATTAACGCAGGTGCCTCTACCTCTTATGCTGAAATCACTCAACAATCAACTTCTAATAATATAAAACATCAGATCACAGAACCCTATAACCCCAATAACTGGCGCGCAACAATTTACCAAAAAAGGTTAAAATGTGCTAATAAAGAAAAAATACAATCACAGCAAACAAAATCAAACTATGAACCAATCACCCTAGCAAACATTGAAATAAAAAAGAGTTTCAAGAAATGCTATTTTTGTGAAAATCGCCCCCTAAGATATTATAATAAACTGTAGAAATAATAAACAATACAACCCAGTGGCAACAACAAAAACACTACTAAAAAGTACAATGACTTAAATTTGTTTTCCTCTGCCTTCCCTTTCTATAATTACCTTGCATGAGTTACTATAGAAAATATTATATTATATCTTTTTTCTTTTTTATCATTAAGTTGTAATCAAGTAATAATAAAACTTTTTGTTTTAGGATTCAGAAAGCGAGAGGTATAATGGCGAAAAATTACATCAAAAGAAGTACCCTACCTTTAACAATATTATTTATACTTTCAGTTGCACGCGCATCCTTTCTCAATTATCCATTTACCCATACATCAGGTATTTATTTCGAACCGTTAGCAAAAATTAAGATCGTCTTTAACGAAATTTATTTAGTATCTTATTTCGACATTGAGGATATTTTAAAATTCGAATCCGAATTAGCAGAAAACTTTAAATACTTGCTACCACCTTGTAAACAATACAAACAAATTTGTGATAAAAATGAAGCAAAATTAAAAATTGAAAATCAAAAAGAGAAAGTAATAAATATTAACAAAAAATTAAATTTTTTGTTGAATAACACATTTGATCTTAATGCTATGTAACTTATTAAATAAATGGAATATATACGGATATATGAATAGGTATATATTATAATCAATAGCCATGTATTGTGTGAATATTATATGTAATGTTAGGGTATTATTATTCTGAATATCGACAATAATATTATATTTAAATGTTTTTATATGAATTTAACAATAATTATTAGATTTTAAAGTAGTTTAAAACCATGAAACGCAGAGAGAAAGAAGAGAGCAGCTAGCGGGCTGCGGGTCCGAACCCGCAATGATGCCATTGGTCCGAACCGACGAAGTGGGGCAAACTCCCGAACTTCGCGCGGAGTGAGGGAGCCGGCACGAGCTGCGGCGCGCCTCCACGGCTCTCGTGCATAAAGGAGCGCGTCCCAAGCACAATCGTCACTCGGCCCTCACCCGGCACTGAGAACAGACGACTAGCTCGCACCCTGCTCTCCGACGCTTCGAGTAGCGTCAATCTGCACTAGACTACCAACCACTCCTCTCTCACTCTCTCTCTCTCTCTCTCTGCCTAAGGACATCCAAGATAGAATAAAGGGAGAGAATTCTGACGTTGACTTAAAACCTATTATTTCAAAAACATGTAAACTGCTCTTTTAAGGGCAATATTTCTTGTGAATTTCCTTTTGAACGGCATTTGAATGCACTACGATCAAGTACTTCAGTACTTGATCAAAGAACTTTTTGAATTAGTCAGCTTGTGTGGCCCTTCGGGTGTCCATCTGGTTGACTATTCACTAGTTCTCCTCGTAGGCTTCGTGCCTCCTTTGAACGGGATTACGATCAGATACTTCGGTACTTGATCAAAGAACCTTGAATCAGTCAACTTGTGTGGCCCTTCGGGTGTCCATCTGGTTGACTATTCACCAGTTCTTCTCGGAGGCTTCGTGCCTCCTTTGAACGGCATTACGATCAAGTACTTCGGTACTTGATCAAAGAACCTTGAATCAGTTAACTTGTGTGGCCCTTCGGGTGTCCATCTGGTTGACTATTCACTAGTTCTTCTCGGAGGCTTCGTGCCTCCTTTTAACGGCATTACGATCAAGTACTTCGGTACTTGATCAAAGAACCTTGAATCAGTCAACTTGTGTGGCCCTTCGGGTGTCCATCTGGTTGACTATTCACCAGTTCTTCTCGGAGGCTTGGTACCTCCTTTTGAACGGCATTACGATCAAGTACTTCGGTACTTGATCGAAGAACTTTTTGGAATTGGTCAGCTTGTGTGGCCCTTCGGGTGTCCATCTGGCTGATTAATCACCAGTTCTTCTCGGAGGCTTCGTGCCTCTTTTTGAACGGTATTAAGATCAAGTACTCTGGTATTTGATCTAACTCGACCATCGAGACACCTCACGCATGGGATTGAACGGGCGGCAAAAGAGGGCCCGGGCCATCCAAAGGAGACGTGAGGCGGAACTAAAGGCTTGCCGGGAGCAGGGCTATACCACCGCCTCGAACGAACACGACCATCCGCAAGGGTACACCACTAAACACCTACCCTTGCCTCCAAGGACGCCCTCACCTACAAGGGCACCGTGCCCGATCATCGACGCCCCAACGCCGGTCACAAGTAAACCTCCACCAGCTCGACCAAATGGACTCAAACCACACTCACTGAAGGCCAGAAGATCCGTACATGTCCTATTTCCGTAGCCGAAACGCCGCCTAATAGTCCCTCCGGAGAACTTGGCATATCCTGGGGACATCGAGGGTTATCCCGATATAATAAAAGATCGGGAGGTTAGGGAATTCATGGTGAAGAAGTTCCTAAGGGAAATGCTGACTCCCTCTACGTCACCCAGAGTTGCGGAATAAGAATGAGAGGTTTCAACCCCTGGGAACTGTTCATTAATTCCGGAGGAAAAAGGACCTTCCTGTCACCACCCAGCAGCCAGCGGAATCTGCCTAAGGGCATGAGACATCTGGATCAATATCTCCTAGAGACTCAGGGTTATATCTGCATTGAGCCCCAACGAGTAGTCCGAAGCCACGATCCGAGGAGAAAAGTTAACGGTTGCCTATAAAGAAAACCACCTGCCCCTTTCGGGGCCACCAAATATATCAAACAAGGAAACTTTTATGTCAATGATATTGTAGGAAGATATCTTAATTATTATAAATATGATTTTAATTTCAATTGTTCTGATCATAGTCATTTTTAAATATCAGTCATATTCAAAAACGTTTCAAATTTTCTCCAAACAAAACGATAATTATTTAAAAAGCTACAATAAATACCTGACCGAAGTCATAGAAATCTCAAGTGAACTGAGAATTAATAACTCAAATATTGAAGCATTAGTCTAAATATAGAACTGACTGAATTATTTTTACTCAAGGCACTTTGAGTAATCTTGAATTTACTAATTTCAAATTTCAAATCGCTTGCATGACCAGGAATATTTCTCTTCTAAAGAACTCTTTATAAAGTCGCATCTTGTTAAATTTTGAAGAAAAATCGCCAATAATTATTTCAATTTATTTATATTTACTATTACTTTCAGTGTAAATTGTTAGTAACGATATTAAATCTTTGGTTGTTTAAGGTTATGTAATTGAATATTGCCTACAATTTTTATAATAAAAGATTATTTATGTTCTTATAAGTGTCTAAATTCTGCTTTCAATATTATATTTACATATTTGCTTACTTTTCTATGGAAGTAGATTAAAACATTATTAATAATTCAAGATTTCAGAAAAACATAAAATAAAAATTATTCGAATTTTTTTGTAATAAAACTATTTGCTTATTGTTTTGTTTATGTTGTGAAATGAATCATTGTTATGTACATATATTTCAATTTGTTATTAAATTCGTTTTGGAAGTAAATTAAATGAATAGAAATAAAATTTCAAACAAAAATATATATTGCAAAAATTATTTGAATTGTTTGATGAAAATAATTGTTCAATGTTTTTTGTGCTTTGAACTGATTAGTTAATTATCAACTATTTTAATTAAGACTTACATTTTCGAGACTTGGTTTGGAAGGTTAGGGGTCGTGCATAAATTACGTAACGCAGTTTTCCGACAATTTTGCCCCCCCCCCCCCCCTATGTAACTCTTTTTCCGACTTTTCCCTGTAGTTTTTCACCATTGCGTAACATTAAGCTAGAGCCCCGCTCCCCCCAAAAAGTGTTACGTAATTTATGCACGAGCCCTTATGGATGACTTGAATTCTTAGAACTCAATGTTCAAAATTAGGAAAAAATTGGTTTTAATATAAATTATAGTTGAATACTTCTTATTTTGTAAAACTGATTCACAATCATAAATCATATAAAGATTGAATTTTAATTTTTTTTAAATTATTATCAATTTAATTTTCACAAATCTCGGAATTTAAAATTATAAATAGTAATAGTAAATTCTACGTTACATGGATTCACTGAATACATTCTTTGAAGATATAATTTCAGCAAGAATTTGATTGGCCAAAAGATTTGAATGAATAAATAGTGATTCGAAAATTGAGTATGGGAGAAAAAAATGAATACTAAAAATTAACACGCTTGCGTAATAGTCTATTGATAATGTAATAGTCTAGTAGGAATATAAAACAGAGGGATAAAACATTTTTTTTTGAAATAAAAATACCAAAATATACATAAAACTTGTTTTATTCAATTTAAAGGAAAAATTAGAAAAAAGGTTTGTTTTGATGAAATAAAAAATAATAATACTCATAATTATACACAAACACTGTTAAAAATAGTATTACATTTAAAAATACCAATGTATGTTGAAATTAATATCTTAAAGATATGAAATCGCTATTTAGGTAATGTTCATTAAATTTCATATACATTCATGATAATCGGTCAGATAATTCCATTTCACACAAAATCAAAATAAGTTCAGCAGTAATTTTTAATTCTTAATAATAAACATGCTACCTTCTTACAATTAATCAAAAATAAAAATCGAAAAGTTCAATTACGTGAATAAAGATAAACCTAACCTACAATCAACTGTACTCAACGTTAAATTTCTACTATTCAGGGCAAATTTTGTGAAGAGTTCCACATGTACGTTGCACTTCAATTATAAAGAACAATTAAAAAACGACGATTTCTAGATTATTACTTAAATTTTGAACATTTGATAAGATTTAAATAAATAAAAACACTCTGAGTTTTCGTTGCTATACCGACCTGTGCATTATATTTAAATTCTAATATATAATAAATTTCAACTAACGTGTATGCAAATGACTTCATATACATATGTATTATATTTAATACAGATTCTTCTAGCCAGAGAACATTTCTTGAAATTGTGAAGATTTGAAGATTTTTTTTTCACATTTTGTCTCTGTCTCTTTTTTTCTTTCTCTCTCTCTCGTTCATCCACAATTCGGAAATAATTTTTATATTACATTTTCTTCCTTAAAGTTTTTTTTTTCTCTCTCCCCTTTCAAATCCCAGCCGGGTAATATACGCTGAAGATTTAAATTGGGAAATCCTGTAAACAAAATAGTAAACAATACAAACATATTATTAGACTTTCATAAAATGTACTGACGCGTAAACGACTTCGAATTTTTTTAAATAAAACAATTTGTTTTTTGAGTGAAATTTATTTTTTACTTTGAAAAAAAAAAAAATGAATGAAATAAGGAAATTGGAGATTTTCAAAATTTAGAGAAAAATAAAGAAAAATAGAAATAAAAAGTTCCTTCAACATTTTAATTTTATTTATCTTAAAATTTTATAAATTTTTAGAACAGTATTAACATCTTATATATTTCTATTTAAATTCATGAAAATTTACTGACAAATTTTATTTTATTGGAAACTTTCTTTTATTCAAAATTCAATTTATATTTGAGCTTTATCAATTGGGCCCCCCCCCCCCCCCTATCAATCAAATTCAAGTAAAAAAATCATCAGATAAATTAATTTTTTTCTGTACTTACTCGAACAACCTTGTTCCTTAGGATACGCCAATTCCTTTGGCTATAATCAAAATGGTCAATATATGGGTATCTACTATTATATAAAAATGCCCTCAATGCGAGCATACCATCCTTCAGATATTTGCTGCCATGGACAGTCCATTCCCTTGGCACTTGGATAGAGAACTCCTTATATTTGACTACAGGGAGCTCAGGAAGGGGACCCATCCACGTGTCAAATGGACCCACCTGAAAACAAATAAAATAAATAATAGATTTGATACTTTCACGATGATTCATTATAATAAATTTAAATTTAGAATTTAAAATTTAAAGATTTTTCGGGTTTCAATCGTGTGCGAAACTATGAATGTTGCCGACGTTTCGTGAACATTGCAGTTCACATCTTCAGGGCTGACCTGAAACTGAGGTTTCAGGTTATGTTGTTCTTATATATGTTAAACAAATTTTGTTGTTCTGTTATTCTGTTGTTCTTATATATGCTAAACAAATTTTTCGATTTCATCAATCAAATACACCCTAATATCAAGTTCACTATGGAAATTGAACAAAACGGAAAATTACCTTTCTTGGACGTACTAGTTTATAAAAGATCTGATAACACATTAGGACATGAAGTTTACAGAAAACCCACGCATACAAACAGATACCTGCATGCCTCCTCCCACCACCACCCATCTCAAAAGCAATCGGTCATCAATTCCCTTGTATACAGAGCTGTCTCCATAACAGATAAAGATAACTTACAAAAGGAATTACAAAATGTTAAACAAATCCTAATACAAAACGATTACACAAACAAACAAATTAATAAAGCAATAAGAAAATACACTCAAGAAAACAAGTCAACACAACCTAATAAAGAAAGAGAGAGGAAAACAACCACCACCCTACCTTACATTCAAGGTATCACGGAACAAATAGGAAGAATTCTCAACAAACACAACATCCAAACTATATTTAAACCACCTGCAAAAATAGGACAACTTTTAAACAACCCTAAAGATAAAAAGGAACCTTTCAGTGATCCGGGAGTATATCAAATCCCTTGTTCTTGTGGTAAAGTCTATATTGGAGAAACCGGGAGGGCGGTAAGTCAACGTGTAAAAGAACATGAGAGTAAAGTTAGGCTAAAACATTTCACACAATCAGCAGTAGCTGAGCATCATATCGAAACAGGACATAGTATCTTATTTGACAAAACAACCGTCATCGCTAAAACGTCTAATAAATTCCCAAGAAAACATAGAGAAGCAATCGAAATCTTGAAACACCCTAATAACATCAATAGAGACAATGGATATAATACCAATCCGATTTGGCTTTCCGTCCTCCCGGGTTTTTTAAAAAAGACTTAATTGGCCAATCAAGTTCAAGCAGTCCCCACCATGGGGCACTCTGGCCAATCACAGGCATCGTAGAGAATACATATATAAGAACAACATAACCTGAAACCTCAGTTTCAGGTCAGCCCTGAAGATGTGAACTGCAATGTTCACGAAACGTCGGCAACATTCATAGTTTCGCACACGATTGAAACCCGAAAAATCTTTAAATTTTAAATTCTAAATTTAAATTTATTATAAATAAAATAAATGTTAATGCCTAGTAAAAATTAAAATGTGTCAATAATAATAAAAAACAGAGCTTTTTACTCACTCGGAAAAGAGCCGAACCATTAATTATAAATTGATGACCATCAATATCAAATGTCTGACCATGCAGTGGTAACATTAGATCTACATTTTTTTTTAAATTATTTTTTTTCGTCTCCAATATTTTTTTGGGCAATCCCATCCACTCGTCGGGGATCGTTATCAAATCATTGCCTATCTTAGCGGCACTTTCAGGCAAAATTTGTCTGAGATTTCCAACTTGAGTCACGTGTGAAGCAGGGACCTAGAAAAGAATTTATTTTTTTTTCATTTATGTTTCTTTCAATTTTTTTTTAACTTGTTTTCATTTTCATAATTGAATAAAATATTTATATAAAAATTTCCTTTACTCACGTGAACCAAATGCGAATTATTCATTCGGAAATAATAATTTCCGAGACATAACACTCCACACATTCCGAAAATCTGAAGCTCCTCTAACAGGACCTCCTTTATTAGTTCAATTTCTGGCAAGCAATTTCAAAAAGCAGGACCCTTCACGTTGATTTCGTTATGCCGCACAATTATTTGACCGGCCCTTTCAAAACCCCTCCACAAAACCAAGTGGGTCAAAACACGTCTGTTTCTTTCAAGCCTCGATTCACGGATATTGAATAAATTTTCACTTCTAATTTGGCCATCACAAACTATTTTTGATTTTTGAGGCGCTCCTGTGTTATCATTGAGTATTACAGATGACGACGGCCCGGGTAAATTTTTTTCCACCGAAAGATCCACTGATGGACCGAAACACTCCGCCAAACACTCGCGTTCAGTTTCCGATTCCAAATCAATAATTTTCAACAAATCATCGTAACTTCGAGGCGAATAAGTGAATTCACTAGGAATGTCTAAATTCAGTAACTCGTCAATGTTGAAATCAGACCTTTTTTTTTGTTACTTATATAGCAAACCGCGCACAAAAAGAAAAAAAGACAAGGAAATTGCAGAAATGAAAACAAGGTGAACCGTCAACCTTTGAAAACTTCAGACTTATGACAAAAAAGGGTCCCGAGAAGAAAAAGATTCAGTGCACCCCCACCCTTAGTGAAAACTTATTAAAGAAGAGAAAATGTTCTTCTACCATTTAACACAGGAGAATTGATTCCAAATTTTTTAGGTCCGCCTCCTTGGGAAAAGCGAAATAGAGAAAGGGGCGTTGAAAACTACCAGCAATAAAAAAAGGAAAAGAGTCCCAATACTCCCACCCAAAAAAATAGCCAGAGTCCCACTAAACCAACCCTTTGATTACCTCAGCTCATTTCTTCATCTCCCTCTCTTTCTCTAAACTACTAAAAACTATTTAATTATAACAAAGATTAGAAAATCCATGATATTTATATATATATACACTAATAATTATTCTTATTTTAGTTCATCTTCCTTTTATATTGACATTTACAAATCACATAATTATAAAGTGATTACATTACAATTTATAGAGAATAACAATAGAATTTTTGTTTTAGCATACAAATTAGAAGAAATATAAAGTTTTATTGCTCGTAATTTATAGAAACTAAATCTTAACTTTTAAGAATAGATATTAAAAATCCATGATATTCATACTGTTGAGAAAAGCACTTAAAAAAGGACATTATGCACATGCAGGATTTAAAGTTTGATGGTGAAGAAAGTAACTGAGTCATGATTAATTGTTGAGCACCAAGAAAACATAATTTATTTCAAAAGATTCAACGTTGTTTGCCACCTAGCAAAGGCTACATCACTTTTAAAATTATTTTACAAGTAGAAGCTTAAAAGGTACCGTACCGACTCGAACTTCGTAACATTCGACACTGACCCCTGACCACCTCAATTCGTCCGGTGAGTAGAGAAGATAACACGCACGCAACACACATTCATACGATAGAATACGACAGACAGAACCGACATGAATTATCCGGAACATTCCCCGCCCCCCCCTTTTTTCGATGATTAAAAACGAAAAATGACACTAACTATAGTCACACAAAAAAAAGTTCACGTGGTAGGTTGCACCTCCAACGGGTGAACCGGCAATACACACAACTTTACAATGGGTCTATCAAGAGACCCATTAGCAGTCCGCAGAGTAACGGATATGACACGACCTTCAGCCTCCGGACGTGTAGCAATGACGCGACCTAGAGCCCACTTTGTGGGAGGGAGATTTTTGTTCAAGATGAGCACGAGGTCATCAATCTTGATTGGAGGCATAGGCCTCTGCCACTTCGGACGAATTTGCAGTTCTTGCAGGTATTCAGAGGACCATCTGGTCCAGAAATCTTCATACATCTGTCTGGTAAGCTGCCAGCGTTGTAATCGATTTTGCTTAAGATCTATGAGAGATGGTTCTGGAACTGTGAAGATCGGAGTACCGATCAAGAAATGACTCGGTGTCAACGGCACCAGATCACTCGGATCATCACTCTGAGCTTGTAGTGGACGTGAGTTCAGGCAAGCTTCCACCTGTGCGAGGAAAGTCGCCATTTCCTCAAAATTCAGAGTAGTATCTCCCACTACTCGGCGAAGATGGTGTTTCACAGAGCGGACAGCTGCTTCCCAAAGTCCTCCAAAGTGTGGGGCGGCTGGAGGGTTGAAACGCCACGTAGTTCCGTTGTCAGCAAGATAACGGCTGATGGTCGCAGAGACAGCAGAGGCCTCATCAAAAAGAGTACGGAGCTGTTTATCGGCCCCCAAAAAATTAGTACCGCAGTCGCTGTAGAGGAAGGTGCTTATCCCACGTCGAGCAGCAAATCGTTTGTAAGCCGCTATGAAGCCATCAGCGGTGTAGTCCGAGCACGCCTCCAAATGGACTGCTCTCGTAGCGAAACAAACAAAAACTACAATGTAGCCCTTGTATGACTTGTGGCCTCTACCTTTTGCAGTTCTCATCCAAATGGGACCAGCGTAATCCAGACCGCTTATAGCAAAGGGTCTAGACGGTCGAGTAACTCTATGAGTAGGCAGTTGACCCATAAGTTGAGTGCAAGTAGTTGTACGATGTCGAGCGCAAGTAACGCAACGACTCAAAACCTTCTTTACGACACAACGTCCTGTGATGATCCAATACTGTCTCCGCAAATAAGACAACGTAAGTTGTGGTCCCCCATGTAACACGGCTTGATGTCCATTTCGTATAATGAGTGTGGTGAGGATTGAATCTTTGGGTAGAATATAAGGACATCTCTCGTCGAAGTCCAAAACAGCATGTTTCAAACGACCTCCCAGTCGCAGTAAGCCGTCAGAGTCCAAAAACGGCAGCAAACGAAGTAAATGACTTTTCGTAGTAACTGGGAGTTGTTTGCGCAGCAACTTAAGCTCTTCGAAGAAGTGTCGGCGTTGTTCATACCCAATCAGATGGCATCGAGCACGTTTCAAAACGTCTGGGTTAAGTTTGCATGGAGGAAAGTCAACGGATTTCCCTTTTAACCGGTCGATGAATCGTAGACAGAGAGCGGTAATGCGAAGTAGTTTAGTCAAGGTCGAGTATCGACCCAGCAGGGACCACGGTGGATCAAGTTCAACCGTTGCAGCATGGACAACGGTCCTCTCCTCTCTGTTGATGCTCGGATCTACCGAACTTGTAGAAGATGGCCAAGAAGTGGCTGGTAGCGATAACCAATGTGGTCCAGCCATCCAGAGAGGATGGCTCTCCAAAAGTAAAGGAGAAATTCCTCGAGACGCACAATCAGCTGGATTGTCAGTCCCTGGTACATGATGCCAAATAGCATTCGAAATATATGTCATCCATCGTAGAGGATGGCCTCGGATCCAATCGAGAGTATTTGCCGAGTCAGACCATAGATGATTCGACACCGTAGTGGGTAGATTCAAGACCGAGCGAACATGAACTACCAGCCGAACAAGCAGAACAGCTGCACAAAGTTCTAGACGAGGCAAAGATGTCTCCTTAAGGCGAGCAACCTTAGTCTTGGCTATAACGAGCGAGACTCGTATCTTATCTGAAGAAGTTCGGATCCTCAGATAGACAACCGCACCAGTAGCCTTCTCAGATGCATCTCCAAAGCCGTGAAGTTCGCAGCCAGACACGTCCGAAGAACATCCCAACCAACGAGGAATGCTGAGCGATGACAGTTCAGGAAGCTCGATCCTGCACTTCTCCCACGTAGCAATATGATCAGTAGGCAAAGGCTCATCCCAATCAATTTTGAGTTTCCACAAACTCTGCATAAAAATCTTGGCTCTAACTGAAACTGGTGCAAGCCACCCAAGCGGATCAAAGAGACGAGCTATCTCGGAGAAAACGCTCCGTTTTGTTGGTGTCCCAGACTCCTCAGGAAGTTGAAACTGAAACTTAAAACAGTCCGAAACAGGTTGCCAAAGAATTCCGAGAGCTCTGTGAGTTGGTTCTTGAATAAATTCGTAAGACGATGCCTTTTCTTTGTAATTTTCCGGGACTCCTTGTAGAACATCCTCGCAGTTCGACAACCATTTCTTTAAGATAAAACCGCCCGCCTTGAGCAGCAGATTCACTTGGCGGCATTTCTCTATGGATGTAGCGATGTCGTAGGCCCCGGAGAGTACATCGTCCACATAAATTTCGCTCTTCAGAATATCCGTGGCCAAAGGAAAGTTGATTCCTTCGTCTTCTGTCAGTTGATGTAGAGTACGGATCGCCAAGTAAGGAGATGAAGCAAATCCAAAAGTTACGGTGTTCAAACAGTATGTCTGGAGCTCGTCGTCAGGATTTGATCTCCAAAGTATCTTCTGGTAGGTGCGGTCTTCTGGGTGGATCCAAATACGTCGGAACATCTTCTCAATGTCCGCTGTGAAGACTATCGGGTAGGATCTTCAACGAAGTATGACGTCTGGAAGTTCTGTTTGAAGTTTGGGCCCTGTGTGTAGTAGGTCATTCAGAGATATACCCAAATCAGTTCGCTGAGAAGCATTGAAAACCGGTCTCAATTTTGTACTGGAACTGGTTTCCTTGATGACGCAGTGGTATGGTAAAAAATAACCCTGAGTAGCTTGAAACTCATCCGGATTAGACACTAAGTCCATCTCACCTAAAACCGCATACTCCTGTATGCTCTGTGCGTAAGATTGATGCAAAACAGGATCTCGTTGAAAACGTCTCTCGAGACTCAGGAACATTCTATAAGCGGCAGAACGAGAATCTCCCAGATTCATCGACCGATCCTTGATTGGAAGTCGAACAATGTAACGGCCCCCTTCGGAACGCTGATAAGTGGAGAGAAAAAGTTTCTCACATTCCTCCTCATCAAGAGTGAACTTAGGAGATACAGTCGGTAGATCCTCCTGTACAACAAATCGACGCAGCAGGTCTAACAATTCGTCATCAACCGTACATTGCAGTCCAACAATTTGACGAGTAAACGATGAAGGTTCCTCAGAAAATAGCCCGGACAAGATCCAGCCCAAAGAAGTTTGCTGAGCCGTGAGAGAACCCAAAGGACCCTTTCGGACTCCTTTCTCTATGACGTATGAGTAAACCTCTGCACCTAAAATCATGTCAACCGAGCCACCACAATCGAGAATTGGATCCGCCAATTCCAGCCCCTGAATATGGAGCCAATGATCCGTAGAAATACCACGAGGGGGTACATAAGACGTAAGCTTCGGTAAAACAATGCAGCGTACATAAAAACTAGACTCAGAATTAACGCATGACGTCACCCTAACATTTATCAAACCTCTAGAGGCTTTTGTGCGTTGGTCGCCGACACCCCCTACCGTGACGATGGCACGAAGTCGTTTTAACTTAAGTCTCCTAGCAAGAGACTCAGATACAAAAGACGCTTGAGCGCCCTGATCAAGAAGGGCTCGAGTAGAACATGAATAGCCATCTGATCCTTCAGTGGAAACGATTGCTGTGGCTAGAAGCACGGGCCCATCTAGTCATAGAGGAGCTTTAGCAACATGCGAGTTGACGGAAGACATAGCAGGTGTAAACGCGGTGCTATTTACATTTAAATTAGACGTGGTAGGCATAGCTGTAGTGACAGATTCACTTCCTGAAGCGTTACTAGAAAATCGATGTAACATGGTATGATGTTGACCAGAGCAAGTTTGACAACGCTTGGGTGAGACACACTCTCGGATCATGTGCTTCCCCAAGCAATTAAAACATAACCCACACTTACGAATTAGTTCTCGTCGCTGGTCAGGAGTCTTGGATCTGAAAATACTACAAAACAAAACAAAGTGCTTACCAGGGCATAGCGGACAAGCACCCTCTTTTAGTGCAGCACCATGAGCTTGTGTGTGAAAACCTTTCTTACGAGATTTGACACCTGTCATTTTAAATTTACTTTCGGTAAACGAATGCTTGAATTGAGAACCTTCCCCAAACTCAAGTGACTCCAAAGCGTTCACTCGTGAAACTAAAAAGGTCCTTAAAGTCTCGAACGAAGGATTAGTAGGAACTGATCCCGTTTTTTCTTCCCAAGCCTTGCGGGAGGAGCGGTCTAAACGGTTCACTGTCATGTAAACCAGGATATCATCCCAGTATTTCGTTGGTCTGTTCATGGAGGTAAGTCCACCAATCACTTCACAAGTGTCATTTAAGAGAGTACGAAGTCCCGAAACATGCTGTTTAGTAACAGGTTCTATCCCGAAAAGTTTCCCTAAATATGCATTAATAAGAGCCCGTTCACCATCGTAGCGATCCATAAGTGTTGTCCATGCTCGCTCCAGGTTATCCCCAGTGATACTTATGTTGCTTAACAGCTGAGCAGGCTCATCTGTCAAACTTGGATTCAAGTAATGCAGTTTCTGGACTGACGGCAGAGTAGCGTCGTCCTTCACCATCGAACAAAACATATCCCGGAAGGCAGGCCATGCTGTGAAATCACCGGAAAACTTGGGTAATTCCAGTTGTGGAAACATCTTTTTTACTTGTGTTAAAGGAGTGTCATTGGTAGCGGGGGGTGTACCCTTGAAAGAAGAAGAAGCACCAAGTGCGTCCAACTCGTCCTGTATATACACCTTCGCAACAACATATTTTTCTTCTCCTTTAGTAAGCAAATCTCGCGCAAAATATGGATCGGTTAAATTGTCCTCACGCACAATGAGAAGCTGATCATTGTTTGTACAAAACTTGGACCACTTCTTTTCCAAGTTTTCCAAGTGTACGTTTAGGACGTTCTTGGAAAGGTTCATTTTACCGGACTTTTTCAAATTAGAAACTGCATTGCAGATGAGTTCGTAAATCCCATACTGCTGAGCAATACAGTCTTTAACGCTCATTTTGATACGGCACTACAGTCAACGAACGTAAACAATAAAAAAATCGAATAAAATCGATACACTTTAAAAGTTACATCAAAAGATAAAAAAGTTAAATTCGAATAAAATCGAAACACATTAAAAAATGTCAAAAGTCAAAGAGAAACACAACCCAGTCAGTATGACAGCATAACTTAACACAGTATGAAAGCACAACAAAAAATGTTACGATGTGTGCTGCAAGGTATCAGCTGTTCTAAAAGTCTTCAAAAGTTAAAGAAGAATCAAAAAATAAAAAACGATACACTTCCACAGTTAGATCAAAATAATGAGTTAAAATTTCAATGAAGTCAAAACACGTTAAAAATAGTCAAAAGTCAAAGAAAAACACAATCTTGTCAGTATGACAGCGTAACACTACACATTTTGAGAATGAAGGTGTCGAATGCTACGAAGCACAGCGCAGCAAGGTGTCAGCTGTTGACAAGTCTTCAAACACTTACCAAACGTAGAGTATGGAAAAGCACATGCTATCGCAAACCTGTCATTCTGTGAAGCGACTTGTGGGCAGTGATGGTCTGCCGATCAACACCAAGCATTGCGCACGCACCGGCGTAGGGATACACATCGTACGAGCAAGTGTAACGAGGCACCTGTAGCGCAGAGCGCGGGAAGTCTTCGAGTGACGTCACGTATCGGTCGGCGAAAACTGCCTTCACGACACCATCACTGTGCGATTTCGCAACAAGACGCGCGAAATCCGTCACATTTACCCTTTCACAGAACCGTCTTGCGATGCACCTTTAGAACACCTCACATTAGTCACTTTAATCCTGCAATGAACACTGATAATCCACTAGCTGAAGCCCTCATCCGGCTTTCGAAGGACCAATAATGTTGAGAAAAGCACTTAAAAAAAGGACATTATGCACATGCAGGATTTAAAGTTTGATGGTGAAAAAAGTAACTGAGTCATGATTAATTGTTGAGCACCAAGAAAACATAATTTATTTCAAAAGATTCAACGTTGTTTGCCATCTAGCAAAGGGCTACATCACTTTTAAAATTAATTTACAAGTAGAAGCTTAAAAGGTACCGTACCGACTCGAACTTCATAACATTCGACACTGACCCCTGACCACCTCAATTCGTCCGGTGAGTAGAGAAGATAACACGCACGCAACACACATATATACGATAGAATACGATAAACAGAACCGACATGAATTATCCGGAACACATACTAATAAAAAATTCCTACTTTAGTTCATATTCCTTCTTATATGGACATATAAGAATCACCTAAATATGGGGCATTATTTCTCAACTGCCCCAACTTTAAAAGTCATGTTCTTTGATTTTCTTCAAATTCAGGGAATATGTTCACCTACCCAATAGTACTTAATCGACAAATTTATAGATCACAAAAACCACCCCTCTCCAAGTGATGGGGGTGACATTTTCAACCCCAACGCCTGCACGGGTATTTTCAAAAGCTTGTAACTTCCTTTCTGTTTTATCGATTTGAATTTTTTATGAGGGTTTTCGAAAGGATATTTCCTACTCTTTTATTATACTTTATTAACAAAAAAAACGAAAAAAGCTTTAAGCATTTTTTAAACAATTTAATTGTTTATTTAACTTTTTTTTAGCAATTTGGGGTATTTTTATTTATTTTTTAAATACTCTCAAAAGAAAGCTTGACCTTTTGGCTTCAAAAAAGATCTTAAGCAAAAAAATGGTCCAGTGAATAGTTTCCGAGATATAGGCCCCGATGTGAAGGCAGTCCTAATGCTCGTGCAGAGACGCAATCCTTTAGTAGTCCACAGACTAGTTTGCAAGTCTACCATTTTTTCAACGCATTCAAGTTCATTCAGAATTACATTAAATCAGCTAATACACAATTTAAGAATGCTTGTCGGTGGGTCAGAGGAAGTTGATTCATTTATTATTTGTTATAACCAAATAGAAAATGCAAACTACCCTGTTCAGAAGTGATGTTGATTTTTCTCAGTATGAATGATTCCTTACTATTATAGTTCGTCATTTTACAATAATTATTGATTACTCAATGATATTCCATGAATAAGTGCCCAATTTGACCATTGTTAACATATAAACAGTGCATTTTCAAATGAGTCAACTACAGACAAATTATTAATTAACGCCTGTCGTCAACCTACGATTTGTAAAATCATAGTGTCCAGAGTCTACCACATGGAGGTGGCAGTGCGTTTTTAGACTTCTTCAGGGTGCTTAATTCAAGTGAGTCCCCTCGCCTCTCACTATTCGAGGTGCTTGTTTTTTGTGAGTCCCCTCGCCTCTCACTATTCGTGGTGTTTAATTTTTATGAATCCTCTGGCCTCTCACTTCACAGTGTTTTTTAATTGGTTCGCCTTTTCTTTACACCATTTTTCTTTTCTTTTGAAGTACTCTCCCTATTTAAGGTACGCTTAGGTTTCGGAAAAATGTCACTCTTCTCATCATAGGATAATCGTTTGAGGTTCAGTTGCCCCTTATCATTAGGGGTGAAAGCATGGTACTTGAGAGTGCCGGGTATTGTGACAGACTTATTGAACTGATCTGCTAATTCCAAAGTCATTGCTGAATCAT